>LQRL01077252.1:0-12178 GCA_001703475.1 Hydroides elegans | reverse complement strand
ACCCCCCCCCCCCCCCCCCCGCCGCTTATCACACGCACTTACCCTGCACACAGGCAGATTCTTATGCCCGCTCGCGTCCGCATCGCAATACACGACCTCGCACTCAACACATCTCCACTTGGCTTCGCCCCTCTGGCATTGGCTACATGGTATGCCCTCGGTTCGGGTACGCTTGATGGAATGATACGAGTTGAGGAGACTCTTCATTAACGGGTGTGGGCCCACTTCGGTTGGGGCAGAGATGCTGCGGCATAAGGGGCATTTGATGCCGCCTGCATCTACCTGCTGTTAAAAGGGGGTAAAACATTATATGCTTGGTGTTTGATATGTTGCAATATGTTTATAATACATTATAGTGCTTAGCTATCATAAATACAGGTTTAAAAAAGCAAATTTCTCTATTGTTTTAGACCGTTAAATTACAGTTAATGGAGCTATGACGCCGATCAATGTAAACGGCTTCCCGTTCGCTGGTTACATTTACAAATGAACAAATAAAGCTGAACACGTGATGTGACTACGTAGGTCTATCACTTTCGTATCGCAACTTATTATATTAGTTTTTCTTTGCAAACTTCGAACTTATATAGGAAATTCGACTCTAAATATCTGTCAAAACCTAAAGAAAACTTCTAACCATGTCATTATTATACATGTAATGTATCTAGTGTGATTACCTACCTGTTCATTTTGCAGTCTACTCATGCATGTCTCACAGAACGAATGGAAGCAGGACAAGGCGATATGCGTATCCGGAATTTCCTTGCAGATGGCACACGTGATCATATTGACCAACGAATCCATGTGCAGTTCTCCACCGCCACCCCCGTTTTCGACCATTAATGCAGAATCCATTGTTGATGTTGAATCGCGTGTGTATCTTTATATTGTGGTGCGCTGTGGATTAATGTAAAATGGTTTCAGTTTGATTGTTATGTATAATCATTAGGAAATACTCGCAATTATATCCTTTTGATTTTGTTTGGCTTTCCTTTGGATAATGTTTTTTTTTACAATTTTATATACAGATATACATGTAAAACTAGGTTTAAAATTGTCTGTTTTTATTAATGAATATTACTGTTTGATGTTGCAATTATAAACATTTTTTTGACAGACTATTAATACAAAAAGTTGTCAAGAATATGATAGTTATAACCAAGCTACGTCAGCATATAACATACATATTTATTATACATGTAGATATATGTATATTTACCTATATGTTTATGAAGTTACTTTTAAAGATCCGCTTTATTTTACATTCTAATCAAAAACCATCCCAAACTATTGAAAGACTACGCAATATTAGATACTTATCATTAGAATAACTTTGCAAATCTAGGTTAAGAACTATTGAATATATTCTTATAAATTACATTGCTTGTACGCAAACAGTAAGGTGAGGCCACAAGGGGGAGATTTCTAATTGCGTTTTATTTTCATTTTGCGAAAACACTTCGTCTCAGGCATGCTTGATTATTGTCGTGACTTGCTTTCGTTTTTATTGTTTTTCTTGAATATGACGATATTTAAAAACAATCTGGAATCATGCAAAGAACTTTCCAAATTTGAACTTATAAATCTCTCGTATAACCTGACCCTTTAGACACTTAATTCACAACAAGAAGAACACCCTTATGCCTAGATCAATACGCGTCAGGCTTGATAAAGTTGAAGTAAACATTAAATCAGCATATGCTTGGGGGTTAAAAATAGAAAGCGAAAGCTATATATATTGGGTTAAATTAGCTAAAACTAAAACTTGTATTTTTCTTTTGAAAAAACTTCAATTTATAACTGTTTAAAGCTTAAACTTATCATTTATGAAAGAAAATTGCATTAGTGCTCCCCTTTGGCTCTTAGCATATATACGACACTATATACGCCCCTGATTATTACTTATTTCTGGAACCCCGCCTGTATTTCATTAGTCACATACATAATTCAAAATGAAAAGGAGGATTCGATTTTTTTTACATCGAAGTAAAACTTATTTCGTGTTTCCCAGAATGCCGCACTCCGCTCGGCAAGATACGTTAAAAAGACTAATGTATTCGCACGCGACACCGCAATGACGTAAGAAAGTCCAAAATGAACGTTTTCCAAATGTCATTTTTCGTCGTCACGTCGGTTAGACGTCGTCCTTACGTTCGCTTTCTTTGCAACGCAGGTACAGCATACAGCTGCTGGGTCATCTATGTCCGTTTTCTTTTAACATATGCATTTTGAATAACGTTTATATATATAGATTCCATTGTACTTACTTCTGTTTCAGTAGAAGGTGTTTTTTTTTATCCTAATTGTATTTTCTGCTTGTTGTTAATATGATTGTATATCTATTCAAAACGAAGAACACATTCGCTTAAAGTGATTTAATAATGTTTATGTTCGTTTAAGTTTATACTTTTATTACGTGCATAGAAACTCCAGCTCAACAAAGACAGGCTTGAAGCATACGCATACCTGATATAACCATGTGTCGATTGCCAAGGGTATTTCCTATGGTTTTATATCGCAGGATAAACAATCGCCTAACATGAATACCGCTTCATATGCTGTGGACTACCCCGTATTTTAATATTATTAGATAACATTGATATCATAATATATGATAATAATTAGTATTGTTGAAGAAGGTTCCATTCCGTCACGAACATAAAAAGTAATGTTTATGTTTATGGTAAACTGAATCGAGTAAAAGAGCCAGAGCGAATGCAAGAATTAGAGTAGTCTGTAACTATGCATGAGAAGGCGACCGGATACCAACATGTACAAACCTTATCTGAATCCCTAATTCTGTCTATTATGATGAGGCAGCCGATATCAATATTGTTCAATATCACATTGCACATTGTTATATATCTGGGTACATGTTAAATTGAGCATACTTGTACTTCTCAAATTACATGTATAAGCTGTCTTGAGTGAGTTTTGTGAGGATCTGTAACGTCAAGGCCAGCTCATGCGATGACGTCATTGGCCATAACATTAGCCAATACAAATCTAGATGCCGATACAGACTAAGATATTGACTAAAATCAGTTTATTGCTTTCAGGAAACACACTTTACTTTTAAGAAACAGCCATTAAGAAGACGTATTCTACATACTATCTAACAAAGAAACTATCATCTTCTTTTGAGTTATTCTTGTGAATATCAAGTAAAGTTTTATAATGAAAGAGCGATCAACGATTGCAAAAACCAAGCTTAAATGTGACACATTACAACTTAAGTTCACTTGGCATATTTACATCCCTTATTATGCGCCCCAATCAGGCGCGGATTTCCCATATAAACCACCCGGCGCACGCCCCCCGTTCGCCCTTATATGTAAGACTAAAAATTAAATCTGCGCCTCCTGTTCAGCCTGATAATTCATACAGTTGCGCCCCCAGGTTCAATATTTTCTGGATCCGCGCCTGCCAATGCGGATTAATGGTTGCGTTGGGGCATCTCAGTAATCAGTGCATGGTTCTTTGGCAAAGCCACTGAATTTGAATATCAATTTAATGTGCAGTCAAGCTGAAATAAAAGTGCTAATCATTTAATTCTAATCCTTTTTTATATTTAATATTTGTAGCAAACAATCAATGTAGGCAAAACTCCTCAAACTCAATGCAATATATCACAATTTGAGTTCGCTCGGCATATTTCCTTCCCCTAGCAACACTGCTTTAATGTTATCCACACTTCTTTGATACATCGCCCGGCGAGTTTCGTATCTGCCCATTGCGCCCCAATGAGGAGTAATGGTTGCATTGGGGCAACTCAGTAGTGGGTGGTCCTTTGGTAGAGGTTCCGGGTCTGTAACGTCAAGACCAGCTCCTGCTATGGTTCCGTTGGTCAGGGCGTCGGCCAAGGCAAGGCTGTCAACGATTTGACCTGAACAGATAACGATATGAATACATGTATACAAATATATAATATTGGCGTTTAAAAGAGACAGGCCAATATTTAAAGTATATCATATATTATTCATAATCCATAAAGGTTTTCTCGACTTACGCCATTTTATACAGTTTGAGGTAGATGAACGATGGTGTTGATCTGATTTGGTATACATGTACCTATAACTTAAATGCTAAGTAATATTATCTACTGTATTATAATGTGACGGGATTGTGATGAAATAAAATACATATATAAATCATATACATAATTCTATGCATATTCATGTACGTTATATCATAATTAGAATATAAACACCTTACCTCTCGCTACATTGATCAGGAACGCAGTGTTTCTCATCAGTTCAAACTCTTTCTTGGTGAACAGTTTATTTGTGTATTCGTTCAATGGACATGAGATAACAACGAAATCACATCGAGGAAGCAGCTCATGTAAAGATGATACAAATGTTGCCTTTGCATCATCCTCATCGTCTCTAGATATTTAAAAAAAACATAATCATTTGCATCATATCTATCTAGAATATTTTCACAGGTGCGAAGAAGAAAATGATCAACCGGAGAACTGAACATTACATTTACATGTAGGTGAGAATGGAGGGGGTCGGGGTGCCAAATTGTTTAATGTTAGTATAGCGTGTAAAAGCGTGCGGAAGGGTAGTCGGAGGGGCGCACCTTCTCGGAATATGCACCTGGTTAAGTGTATAATATATACATTGTTCTTCCAGATAAAAAAAGAGAAAAAGTCTGGTTGGTTTTCAAAAAATAACAACATCGAATAACTGCTAACTATTTATGATGTTAAAAACACAATGATGAATAAAGCGTCTTTTACCTTTTACTTCGATTGTGGTACAAAACAGTCATCTTTAATCCTATGGCTCGCCGAGCTATTTCCATTCCGACTCTACCCATACCCACTATGCCTAAAGTACTTCCAGTCACTTCCTGTTTATACGTATTATTCCCGAAACTTGTGACGTGATTTGGACCCATTGCTATTTCTAAACCTGTAAGTACAATAAAGGGATATATCATACATATGATGGTAATATGATGATACCAGCCTGGAATGACATTTTTTTTTTGGAAATATTGTGGATTCGACGATGTGCGATTCAACTAATTTTATTTATTTTTATTTATTTCTATGTTTTTCTTTGCATAAATTTTTTACTGGTTGTATCACTGTAAGCATTGATATTTCAATAATGTTTTTGATAAGATATGGTAATGCATGTGCTGTACATTCGAAGTCAGATCTACTGTCTTTTATTAGAATTCTACCTGTTTTCAGATCTCGGGCGCATGCAAGGATCAATGATATAGCCATTTCCGCCGTTGTATCATTTGTAGCCCCAGACGTGGTACCGATTCTAGAAATGAGTTTCGTAAAAAAACTGGGTATCAAATATCGTGTACTTAACAACTATTCAAAGGGGAATATTTGGAGGAAATAAGAACCATTGAAATTGTATATAAAATATTTATATGACAATATACAATACCGCGTTTATACCTTATCTATTTAAACAAAACCGAATTATATATCTTAATTATGTATATATTTAATATTATGATCGGTAGACTTTTCCATTTATTTATTTAATAAAAAAAACCTACCGTAGTTGATTATTTTGTGACATATTCTTAACTTTCGCACCTTACTCCTCTAGACTTCAGATGATCAACATTGATATGGTTATAACCTGCAAAAGTAATTGGTTGATTGAACTGGATCATTTCGCAATCGAAATTATTGTTCAATGTGTGTTTTTTTTGTTCAAGCTTGTTGCATTCAAACTCCATCTATTATCTGAATTTTAACATTTTAATACCTGCACCAACAGTAGACAGAACCTTCAAGTTCTTCATCTTATCCTGAAAAGTAAATAAGATATTATTTGACTGGTTTGTTTTTTATGCTCACTTACAAAAAAATATATATGATTGCAATTATGAACCGATTAAAATAAAATCGTTCATTTCAATTCAACTGCATGTGTGTGCTTGAAAAAATGTATGTTAAGGTGTGTTTAGTTTATATCATTTATCATATATATATACATGTATTTACAGAGCGGTTGCATGCAGTGTACTGCACACATCTTAAATCCTACCTGGATTTCCGGCTTAAGCAGGTCCGTCTTCGCTGTGTTTATATAAATGCCTTCCACCTTTTCGAATAAAGCGGGATTGTCCATAAGATCCTTCTCGAGTATAACTTTAAAATGCTCCTCAAGGATAGGCTTGCTGAATTTAAGGTCTCGCTCCCGTTCAAATGGCATAACAACTATAGGTTTGGTATCCATGTTAAATTTGAATATTGCGTAAAAAATATGTTGGCTAAAGTATCACACAAATACATAAAACATTAACGGATAAGCAGATATACATGTATGGTTGCAAGATTACCGACTTATTTATAATTGTAACTTGTTGTACAGCTAAAACAAACCCACCGTGATCAATACAGCTCCTTGATGCAATGAACACACTACTATGGACACTTACTTAAGCAGTTAGTTAAATCATGGACTAACATATTATTATAATCAAAATGCAAGTGTGCATGTTGCTTCAGTTATGCTATTTTATTTGTTTCAAGCGGCTCAAATATATATACTGACGCAAAGTAAAAACGCAAGTGTCTTAGAATACTTTAATTTATTTAATTTCTGGGCTACAGTCATGAAATTGACATATAATGCTTAAAAGACTAAGAACTAAGTGTATTGATAATCTCGAAGCGATGCATATGTCTGATGACGTAAAAAGTCGCACATAGGTGTATGACGGCTGTGGAATAATGGCGAGTGTTTCGATCGCTACAAACTCTTCAAAACCTTCATGAAAGGCAAGCGGAAGGAAAATCGGAAGGTTCTCAAAAAGATTGAAATCAAAATATACACAGGTCGCAACGCCTCAACTCTATGAACGTAAGAGATAGACACATATCGATGTGCTAGAAAATGATGTTTTGTAAAAAAACATTCGCAAAAGCGGCAGATATTGTGTTATCCTGAGTAAACTGATTTAAATGTTACCGCCAGCTTACCGGCTATTTGCAGTAAAATATCTAGCCCGAGAAAACAAGGTTTTCTTCGCATACTTACGATCGTTTGGTGCGAAAATCACATCCTCGATATCCATTTCAAAATGCAAGCGGTTAAGCGAATTTGGGTCAAGTGAGTCATAATAACTCGATGAGTCGATAGAAAGAGCAAAATTGTCAGCGCGACAATGGGATACGAACTTACAGGATGTGGAAACGAAACTCTTGAAGGAACGTGGACGCCGTCCAAATGATCGTGCGCAGGCGAAATAATTCGTCGATTTACTTTTAAATAGCAAAATATACACTATACAGTATCTTTCTAATGTTACCAACAAGAATCTGATAACTGATTTTATGAAAACGCTATTTTGATGAGTCCGGGGCAATGCCCTATTTATTGCGCTGTACGGAACAATAAAACAAAGGACCGCCGTCAAATGACCCAAAATAACGCCATTTATTATTACAAGACTTCTTACGCCACAGGCCTGACGTTGAAATAAAGTTAAACAAGACTTCAGCATGTCATACATCATTTTGTATGTTAAAAAATTGTGACTCCATGGAAAAAAGTGGTATATTAATATACGTTTTGAACATTTGATGTTAATGAAATCTTGGTCATGGATAAACAACATATAAAATAATATTCTGTGAAAATTTGACGATGATACGTTGATTACTTTTTGATATACAGCAGTTTGAATTTACACTTGCGTTTTTACTTTGCGTCAGTGTATTAAATCGAGTCATTTTATAAAATATAATCGAGGCAATTACAAAATAACAGATAAACATTTATGAATTTGATACATTAAGCATGACAGATAAATAACTTCATTGTATTATATAGAAATACCAATATCAGCCATTTTATGATACACAGTCAGCTAAATAGAACAATTCAGTGAACAATTATTTACTATAAAACACATCATTTTTTCTAAAACTCGTTTTGTCCCATGATCAGACAATCCAGTAAAAAAATTATATGGTGCATTACTGTACATATACAAGTTTAAATTATGATTATAATATTATCCAATTGTTCACAACTCAGCTATAACCAGATCATCCCCTCCACATATATACCAGCACGCTCCATTAAGTCTCACAACGACGTCATTTTCAGTCGTAGCAACCCACCCGTTACCAACGTATGTATGCTGAGTTCGGCTGGCTCCTGGTTCGACCATAAAGTAAAATTCTGGCGCACCGGAAAACCATATCCAATAGACTAATATGCGTTGGTCAAGGTGGTTGCTGATTGTGAAATATGCGTCAGAACCGGTGAACATGTCGAGTTGCATGGATGATAGGAAGCCACATTGTGTGCGCACTGAAACGTCAAATATTCAGAATATATATTTTCCGTCTAAAATAAACCTTAAGGCGCGTTCACCCGAAACAGCCCCAAAAAGGCTCGAAAGCGTGTTTGTTATGTTTTAAAACCGTTTTCACCTCAAGAAAAAATACCGCGTAATTTATTTGTTTGAATTATGCGCTTTTGGCTTGAGGTGAAATTGGTTTAAAACACATAACAAACACGTTTTCGAGCTTTTTTGGGTCTGTTTCGGGTGAACGCACCTTTAAAGTTACTACTTTCCTCACCACTGTTTTACATTGGGTGACGGGCCAGGTCAAGGAAAAAGATGAATGTTGGTCTAGGTTTGTGCGTATATAAACGGAGGGTTTCCAAGTTGATCGAATTTGTTCTTTAATGTTTGGTTTTTTTTTAACGATAACTCTAAGATGAATAGGTTTTAAGTATAGGAATAATATCCGAGGGGTCCTAACACAAATGGTTATTGGCCCGAGGGATGGAAAATATAATGCCCAAGCCCGAAGGGCGCGGGCATTACTTTTTTCCTTCCCGAGGGCCAATAACCATTTGTGTTAGGACACTAAGGATTTTATTCCGTTTATTATATGAATTCAAACAGTATTCATCCGTAATTCAGATAATTTCTTCCAGCGGGCATAACCACTTGAAGTTATGACCAGGTTGTTATGCCCTGGAAAACACGGTATTTTACATACTGTCATATAATAATATGTACGATATGATGATTGCTATAGTTTATTTTGGATAGTCAAGATTCAGATTGTGGTTAATGGATTTAGCTGTAACAGAAACAATTTTCTAAACAAGGACTAAGATGGACGTTAAACGATACTTACTGACATATACATTGGCGTCTTGTGCTGACGTTGTTTCGAAAGCGAGAGTTTGGTCCGTTGTTCTACACTCATATAGACCTAAAACAAGCTTTCACAAATCAAACCATATTGCAAAGGATAGTTTTATTTATAAATCAATATTGTCCACATTGACTCCAAGGGACATATAGGGCCAACTTCTCATCTCAAGTCTAGGCCAGGTTTTCTTTGCTTAAAACAAACGGAATCCTAGTCTAGATTTGAGATGAGAAATTGGCCTATAGTGAATTTTTTCTCGACTATAAGGGAGTTTTGGCGATTTAAATATACCGTCTAGTCATAAAATGTTCATGCTTGTGAATTGATACAAATTGGATCAAACAGTTTATAGTCACTAATAAAACCTAAGACAAATTATTATACACAAATTGATATATCATTATAATTTGCCAATTTTGTATAAAAAAAAAAACTTCTGACTGAAACGTTATGACCACAAAACGCTTCGACACGGATTCCTTCAATAGTTGTTAAAACTTTAAATTTAAATATCTTATATCATTATTTTAAATAACGTTCCACCATGCTTACCTGAGCTAACAAAAGATGTCGAAAAACTTAAGCATGACGTTTCATCCGCACAAATTGAGGCACAGTTTAACGGTGACCGGGTATATCCACGTCTTGTTAATGAATCAATTCGTATTTGTGCCCCTCGTTGTGTAAGTTGGTAGGATATGTCATTTAAATTTCTTCCATGATTTGAACTTCTGGTTGGTTTACAGAACCAGCTATACAGAATTGCGTGATATGTAAGAAGTAGCATATAACGTGTTTTCATGGTAACTGTCTATATGATTATTTCTTTAATAAAACTAATTATTTGAGGGTGAGGTTTAACAAAGTGTCCAGATTCTGTGAGCATATATTGGGCAATCGGGAACCACAACAACAATTGAAGGGCTCCATGCAACATTGTGTTAAGTGTGAAATTTACGTTTTGAGAAAATATACTTTAAATGTTTTTAAATCGGTCATTTATAAAGGATTGGCAAGTGGCCAAGAGATGAAATTATGATGATATCATCGATTCTGTATGATTATTTAAATATTGAACATGGATCTAGAATCACGTGACACTTTGCAGTGCATAATGACAAAAGATGTTAAGTCGGCTTAACACATCGTTGCATGGAGCCCTTTATTTACCAAACTGCACTTTAAGTTGTTCGTTTCCTGTCCATCGATGTTATGATATTGATCAGGAAAGAATTCAGGAAATGACGAAAGAACCATGAGTTGAATATTCGTAATATCAATTACGTTAAAAGCTAAAAACAAGGTCAGATATTGGCTGGGTAGAGCCCATTCTGTAAACGTTCTGTAAACGTGTTATTATAATATGTAATCTATATAAATCTGAAGATTATATATGTACTACACTGACAATGTATAGTTTAAAATAAAAAAAGAAGAAGAAATATTAAACTATCCTAGCATTATATTCAAAGTTCATGTTCATCATTTAGAGTCTACTTAACCTTTTTTATGCAGAAACTGTCTAATCGAAAGAAATTAAAACATAGGTCTAGTCACAAATATATATATCGCTGGCGATTTGTTAATTGGCTATACAATATATATTCTTTTAAATTTTGCTGCGACCCAATGTGAGAATTACGGCACCAATTTGTTTGGGCCGGAGGTATCATATTAATCGTACAGTACGATAATAAACAAATATAGTTATTAATGTTATATCTGATTATTATATAATTGATGGTTAACTCAGCGACCACTTTACTGTTCAAACAACTTATTTCCTATTTCCAAAGAACTGCGTTACACCGAGATCATGCTTTATGCCTGCTCCCTAAATTGGTAGTTTCCTGTAATTATATCTATCGTTCATTAAGTTCACATCTACTTTATTTTCATGAACAATTGTCTTTGTTATAAACTGTAAATAATTCCGAAAAAAATATATAGGTCAAACCAATAAAGGAAACTTTCGATAACAATCGGCAAGACGCCCCTGGCGCTTAGAGGACGTTCTAATTTTTGCCCAAATACGAATATGTGTCGGATGACCTGTTTGTCTCAGACATAGAGGCGACAATGCAAAGACGTTCCGCCATATTCAAACGCTAGAATCACGTTCATCAGACGATGGTACGTGTAAGGTTATTTGGAAACTTTCATATTGGCCCAAACTAAAACGTCCTACCTATGGCTTAATGAAAAGTGAAGTCTTAAACACTGCCCTTTTTAGGGTGGAATAATTTTACAATTGGATTGTCCATGTGTATTTTCATGTAAAAAAAACGTGCACATAAAACAGGGTTCTATTCGTCTATTTTTCTTTTTAATAAACAGTACACATACAAATATTTAAGGTGTTTGCTAATGTTACATTTTGACGTTGATTGTTATAATATAATATTCCATTCGCCGTGGGGAATTTGATTTAGCAAAGTGTTTCCTCAAGCATAGTTTCATCGAAATATAGTTAATGAAATATTTCATTTTTTATTGTATTTAAAACTGCTGCGCTTAGTGGCTTTGCTTAATAAGCGCGGTATAAATGACCATACATAAATAAGATAAATAATAAATGAAATTTAGTTAATTTTCTCTTACTTCCTTCCGCAGTTACTGTTCGACGGTATAAGACCAGAAGCTTGTGCATAAACAAATTGCAAAATAGCAAGTAAAACTATCCACGTCACTGAGTGGCCTTGACATTGCCTTGAGTGACCTAGTTCAAAGTTTGCAGACAAACACTGCATACGTTGATGCTTGTATGCGATGCTTGTATTGAGCAGGCATGAGATGAAATAGGGATATACGTGAACTTCCCTACATGTGATAATAAGATTCATGTTCCCTATTTCCCGTTAGTTACCTTCCAGTATATTTGACGTTTCATAAGCTTAAGTCACTTAAATAAATTGTCGAATTTGAAGAAACGTTTAGAACATACATACACTTTTATTCAAATAGAAATAAAAGATGAGTATGCACTGTTGCTAAAGGACATGTTCATCA
>LQRL01077249.1:0-15499 GCA_001703475.1 Hydroides elegans | reverse complement strand
TTTCAATCATCAATTTATAAGAAAAGTATCATGTTTAACCTTAAGCTTACCATAAAAACTTACATAAACACGTACTTGCAATTGTGAATCAACCTAACTTAAATTAAATTGTTTTTGAGCATATTATTTTAAAAATATAACGTTCATTTATGTTTATGCGAGCGCCGAAGGCGCGAGCAAAAATTTAGCAAAAAAAAGTATCAAATCACCGATTTTGGAAAAAAAAGTATAAAAAAAGCGCGAGAGCAAAAAAAAAATTAAAAAAAGTATAAAAGAATAAAAAAAGTATAATTTGGCCGATTTTCAAAAAAAAGTATGATACTTTTAAAAAAGTATCATGTGGCAACACTGAGAAAGCCAAAGTCACTTGATGCCACCAATTCCTTTGAACTCACATTTCAGTTGGCCTGCTTATTAATGCATGATCTCAACCATTTATAAAAATTGACGTTAAAAAAACTGACAAGTGTTATAACTATTTTGCCAGAGCGATGTTCTATTTTCATTAAAATTGATATTTTTTAAACTGATGGAAAAGCAGACGTGATATCTCTCGTTAAATTAGCATTTCATTAAATATTAAAATGTTAATATCATTTTGGGTCGATAAGAGAAAACATTATTATTACGTTAGACAAGGACGTCTAAAATAAACATAGTATAACTGACCTTTGGTAAAAACATTATATATTTATTTAAAGTATTGACGAGACTATATAAAAATCATGCATGTTTAACAAATGCCTTCGAAATAAAGCATTTTTGAGTTGCCTCGTCTTTAAAAACAATAATATTGTGAAAATTATTGTTGAAATTTATTATTGAGTTGTTCTTTACAATGTGTGCAAGACTCATTATTTAGATTTACTGTGTACAATTCCCAATGGCATAAATAATTATTAAATAAATGTTCCAGGATGACTGTTTTAATCGCTTTTGATAGATATTATTGCAATTATCAAATTTATGCAAAAGTCTCGATAATTCAAAGGAGAGAATCAAACACCACTCATATTTTGAATTTTATTCAAAATTTATTTTTTCTTTTCTTTTTCGAAAAAGAACACTTTGTGACACAAAACAAAACATGTAACAATTATTTCAAAGATATAACAATTAACATAGAGATTCTGGTTTTGTCTATAACAAGCACGTCAGTTTCGGAATGTAAAACATCAACTACATTTCTTATATTTTGAACTAAAAATCCAAGTCAAAATCATTTTCGATACACGATGAAATCATGATTTTGGGTAAGCGCCACTCTCCCATTCTCAGATTCGTTTAAAGCGCATCTTGTACGTCTACGCGCGTGATTTAACAAAACGAATGTAAGTAACTAGATGCTCTAATTCCCCTAAAATACACGAAAGCACCTTACAAAATAGCAAAACTACATTCCCAAAGCAAATTCACAAACAACCACAAAAACGTCAAATCTAATAGAATCAACAACTAATTCGAATGCTTCATTCTTTGTGGTTTTACAAATCACAAACTATTTTTACACCTACTTTTCATTCCACTCACATCGTGGCTACTATTATCCATTACGCATATGCATTTAAATATTTTTGCGACCTACGAATCACCTTACACTTTTTTATTCAAACAAGGCCGACACGTTCCGTTTTATGCCATTTTACTCAAATCTATTGAGTGAGTCGTATTATAACGAATCCTTTAATAGTATCAGCATAAACAATGAACACATGATCCGTGACTATTCTGCGATTCGATGGTAGATGCGCACAATTCGTCACTTAAAGTTTCGTGAGTAACAACAAACAAAGTACCAAAATCCAGAGTGCCTGGCAAAGGAATAGCAAGAGATTTCAAAACATCATATATATCCGTACGAATTTACTCAAATAATGATTATTGGTGCAATTTCGACAGAACATAATAATCACAAAAATATTATACACACCATTTCAAACTTACATTCAAATGCAAACCACTGCAAACAGACAATTCATTTCCTCATTTGAGACATGATGGCAGAGAATTTCATTTCTAGTTTCTACAAAACATCAACTGTAAAAATCACGAGATATAGTTCTCCAATAAAAATATATAACTCCTATGATAAATTTATAACTGAACATAGTTATGTCTACAACGACACAATCTCCCTTTCCCATAAGCACATTATAAAGCCCCAAATATCACAATGTATAACATATATTAATTGGCAGTCTAGATGTCAATAAATGTTCAACAATACACAATGACTAGAACAAATCTCAATCTCTAACTTAATATATGTATAATATGAACCGTCTTCATAACATATAAACTTTTATATTTTGGTATAACGCTTTTAATTAAATAAGAAACCATTACTAGGTATACATTGATTTTAGAAAATACGCTTTTGATCAGCTAAGTTTAACTAACTTGTAAAACTAATAATGACTCATAAATATATTAGACTATTGTAAAATACTCTTCTATGGTTTTGTTCATGAATACGTAGTTATACCTTGCAAAAGACATCAGCAGTTCATACAGAAATGATATAAAGGTAAGGTAGCAACACATTCACAATAAAACATGTCAAGATGCCCGAAGAAGTTTGGTTTTCGGCATATCAAACTGAAATATTGAATTTTCTCTAAGTATTTGATATAAGCTATCTGAAAGATGAAACTTTGAATCACTTTCATTTAAATGCTTTTGCAGACCATAATGCACAAATATCATTATGATTCAATTTTAATGAGCATTCACACCACGAAGGTTTAAATACAACCTTACACTGTAGGCCACTAACGCCCCATTATCCGCGTCTCATAACATGACTTTTGTAGACTTCGCTGCAAATTATCAGCCAGTTGAGCAAACCTTGGTTTGTTGCTATGGGTATGTTAGTAATTCTATGGTGTTGCTATGGCGACCAGTGATCAGATGAGCAGGTAGAACAGGTAGGTTGCAAGAGCCACCCAGTGACTGGCGTAACCAAGGTAACTCCACTTGCCCAGTGTGTGGCTCATCTGGTAGCCCTGATGACGATGCAAAATAAAACGCATTACCATTTAATGTGTTAAAGTTTGATACCGCTGTATCACATTACTGAAAGATTTAATTCAATCAATAAATTAAAGAACACTCAAAACAAATACATATAAGCACTTTCGCAAGTCACGACTCTTCAAAACATGAATTATCCATGTGATACGTCTTTTGTAACTTTTGCAACTTTCGTGAACGCATAGATCGCTTTTAGGACCATGCACCTTCGTCCTGCTAACCAATCATCGCCTTTGACTCGGCAACATGCAAGACTCGGGTCTATTGAGTCACGTGACTCACCTGTTCTTCGTCGGGGCTGTTGTCGAACATGAGACCCAAGTAGGCTAAGTGAAATGCGGCCAGACATCCAAGTCCCAGGTTTAGTAATATCACGTACGGATGCCGCTGCAAATGTACAATTGGTAATTATGATTTAATGTTAAAAGGACACATCGTATTGAGTAAATGCTATTGGAAACAGCCATACAACTGCATTGTTTCTTGTAATTACTTCTATTTTTCAAATCACCTTGTAAAATTGTTAAATTTCCTTTTTTACATCTCGGCTGCTACATACGGTTTAATTCCACCCATTTTTTTCGGAATTGTTTCATTTTCAATACAATTAATTAAAAAAAAAACGTCATCTAAACGCTATCTTTTCGTTAAATTAATGCCATATGATTCAAAATCACATGATATCAGTCAAAGCACCAATTTGTCATCTTTCTCGAATCAAACATAACGTAGAAGAGAAACGGTACTCACATGGTTATAAGTATGATCACAGTGGTCTTTGCATGCCTTGGCCTGGATGCACGCGTCGTACACGCGCGACAGCCATCGCCGAAGCACTGTACGAGGAAAGCATATGCGCTCATATTATTATGTGATGCAAAACAAAGCAAAATTTATACTGAATGGAAAGGTTTGAGATTCTCGATTGAATATGTTCACGGTGATTAAAATGCAATATTTCAAAATGGTTTTATGTATCTTAATTGTTAATGTATCAAAGATATAACGCCAATTCGTAATACTATTCAAGTAATAAAACAAATATAATTAATTTAAAAGGTCCTTGAGATTTTATAATTTTTTTATCGAAGAAAACTTACCGAATTCTATATATGAGTATAATCCTAGAGATAGAAGAACTGCTGCTAACTGAAAATTTAAACCCTAAAACAACAATGAAACATAACTCATTTCGATCCAAATGAATCAATATTTCGGTAAGTCACGATGGGAGAGTAGAAATGCTACACATAACTTTAATTTAAAACATTTTGACAAATTATCGGAGTTTAAAATCTAGAAAAAGATAGGAGACTTCGAACTTCGAAATTAGCCACAATGTCAATACTTACGTGTAATAAAGCACTAGCTGCATATGTTAAAAGGATTGCTGCAAAATTACCCAAAGGTTTTGCTGACTTAAACACATCTGAAACACATCAAAACATACCAGTTATACAATATGCATAAATACGGACACTGGTAAACTGTTTGTCTAGAAGTTAATGCAGCTTAAATGAACTATCACAATTTGCTTTGCATCGTAAAATGTGACTATACATTATATTGTGTAGACATCTAGTACGTCATTACATCCTTCCTCAATTGGGAGGGAACTTGAAGGGTGCATTGTGCAGCTATTGTGAGCAAAGCTTCTGATATACAAGATCCTTTTGAAGAGTTACAAGTTACCGATACATTGAGGAATCGATGACAGAGGACAGTCAAACCTTTAAAAATGGGCCGACATTTCGACAATTTGTGGTTGAACGACATGAAACATTGATGAGATTAAATTCTTGCTTGGCAGCTAGCAAAAACAGCGCACATATTAACTGCCGTCTTCATACACATACTTAAATGATAACATCTTATATTAGCTCTCACTTATTTTATTCATACCAAACTCGCCTGCACAAACTACTCTATGTCAAGAGGGACGGATGGAAAGAAGGACAAGCTCAACCTTATATCCCTCCGTTTCACGGGGGTATAAAAACTCACATGTTTTGAGCCAGTAGTGCATAGGCAGGTTCCAGTTGGTGACAACCTCTACGAGAGATCGCGGCAATTCGATGTGAAAGGGTTTTGCAACAGTGAGATCCCTGTGAAACACAAAGGCAGAAACGGTGCAGATGTTTTATACATGTATTATACATGATCAAATTTATATTAAATTGATATGATATTTTTCAAACTATGAATATCAATTTTGCAAAATATGATCGACAAATAATAGTCAACAATTTTATGCTTGCTTGATGAAAACTAATTATTGGGATCAAATTCACCATGAGCTTTTGGGATTTGAGTTGCAATCACAAGACACTCATTCTAGGATATTCATTGCGTCAATTCTCTAATTAGCACTTAAGCTGTCTTACATTTTTAAATTTCATGAAATCGCCTAAAAGGACCATTCCCAGAACACCATTGTGTGATAATTGAGCAATGAAATCATGTGTTTACCATTGTCAAGAGCAACCATGATTCCATCTGAGAATAGTATAACCTATTACGCAAGCATTGACAAATGTCAATCCCTTATCAATCTAATATAAAGGCCTACATTCACTTTATTAACATTGCCATTGAGAGGTCCATCCATAGGCCCTTCTGACCAAACATACGTCAATCTTACACATATATCTATATGTACAGATTCATTTCATTAATTCTTTTAGGACACTCCCATAAGCTGTACTCACCACCGAACGTCATTGGCCGACTTTGAGGCGCCCAGGCCGGCCAGTGTAGCTGTGAGTTCGGACGCGCAGCTGATAAAATAGTGGCTGAAGCGGAAGGACTGCGCGTCGCGATACGCCAGCAGCCAGCTGTAGAGAAAAGGAAAGAGATGGTTTATATAGTTGGTGGTGCGTTCAGTTACTTATTTTGATCATGATTTTGTATGATGGCGGTTAACATATAGCATGGCAAGGTAACAACTACCCTTACGACGGTAGCCATCTGTAGATAAAGCGTAGGTAACAGAGATATAAAGCCCAGAGCAATGAGTATTTTACTCAAGAAATATAAACAGAGAAAAAAAGTAGAATGCCAATCACCAGCATCTGTACCTTCACCTAGTGGTTTAAATAAGATGAAACGGAAGGTTGCTATTGACCTGTTTATTGTCGTGGTTATTATAGTTTGTATATTGTGGTTGTCAATATTTTGCATGGTACGGGAAGGAGGAGCATTTTACAGTTTGAAATCATTTCTAAGGACCCTTTGTTATATCCATCTCTTCATGTTAAACAATTTAAATAGGTTGTCACGTACGTGGCTTGGTTCATGATAACGCACAAACAAATATTTTACACGATGTTTTACAGATACATGTATATGGATGCCTTTGCTGTTTTTCATTTGTCTAATAATTGAAGGCCTCTCTCTTTTTGAAGTTTGTTTAACTCACACAAATGCCTCCTCATCGAGAATCAGCCAAAGTACGACGCAAATTGAGATCAAAGTCGTCGCCATTTTTAATTTTGTAACAAATGTAGCTATTTTAAGTTCAATTTTAATACACTCACACAAACGCCTCCTCGTCCAAAATAAGCCAATGCACGACACAGGTTGAGATGACGACACAGGCCAGCGAGCACACGAAGCTGATCTGACACTTGAGCAGCCAGTAGAACGTCTGGAACAAAAAGGGAGTAAAGTAAAGGGTTTACAAATTTTCATATGGAGCAAAAGAAAGATTCAAGATAAACGAGATTGTTCGGAGAAAAATCTTCAGCATGAAATCAGCGAGCTTGAAAATGTCAAAAGAGAAGGTGGTTGAAAGGTGGTATTTTATATAAAACCCGCATTTGTTTGGCGATTTACGTATGCGGGGGAATTGATGCCTAATTTAAATAACAATCATTCCCTTTCTATTTTTTTACATAACACATTTATTCAAAGTATAATTAGAAATACTCATGTTATTGGAGTAAGATACTTACCACTTTTCGGTCTTTATACAGCAGTGAATTTGAATACTCGGTAAAGCTGACCCAAGGCCCAAAGATCACAGTCCCTACCTGCAAGAAGATTGGTTAAAATAAAGCCAAATGTATTTTACGTCTTTAGAAATTTCATCTCTAGAGCGCGACGAAATATTTTCGGAAAGATACTCTATTAAAAAAGATTTTTTAGATATGGTTGGTATACATGTAAATATGGTCAAACGCTACGAACAGACGGGCGGAACTTACCATGGATAAATGCTTCTGCTAATATATGAAAATATTCAACAAAAGGCAGCATTCAACAACGATTAAAACGGAGAGTAAATTCTATATACATGTAAATACAAACATATTTATTGCATTTTGTATTGTATTTAGATGTGCGAAAATATTATCTAAATATGTGAATAAGCATCTAGAAAACAAGAACAAAATAAAGGCTTCCAAGAATTAAGTAATACATGTTCTTTCGGTATCCGCCCAAAAAGTCTCCGGCCGAAAAGTTCCCGGCCATAAAGTCTCGAAAAGTGACAGCATGTGCCAAAAAGTCTCAAACCAAATGTTCTAAAAATGTGGGCTTGGGGTCAATAATTTTTGGTTCTTACAAAGAAATAATTCTAAGGTAAGACACCAGAATAAAATGGTTTAACAGTTAACACTCTTTATATCTGGAAACTTGATGACCGGAACAATTTTGGTTTGAGACTTGTTGGCACATGCTGTCACTTTTGGAGACTTTATGGCCGGGAACTTTTTGGCCGGAGACTTTTTGGGGTGGATTCGTTCTTTCAATAGTTTTCGCAAGGAAAATAGGAGTGATTCCTCCCTTTCCAAGGTAGAACGATTGACCTGGGGAATATAAAAGTCTGCATTGTTTACAGTTACACGTGATTAGCACCATTGGACCAGACTATTGCTCATTAAAAATGCTCTACATAACTATTGAATTACAAGAATCTTGCGAGTGAGTTTCTTACAAGTTTGTTTTATATGCACAGTGTATGGCTCATGGTTGACATATGTTTCTCCCCTGGCATCAAACATGTGTTTAGATTTTGATTATCGGAATAAAAACAAGAGACAGGAAGGGTGAATGTATCCAATGATAACTGTTACGTGTACCCTGTATTATGGATATAAAAGAAGCAACAGAAAAGTAGGTGCCAGGAGCGTCAGCATAATTATGTCCATGGGAGGGTATCTGGTGCAAATTCTAATAGATACATCGTATAAACACACAAATAAACAATCTTCTTAATTTGTACCATCGGAATAACACACCTTTTTGTGTTTACATAATAATACAATCGAACTAATTACTCAATATCCTCACGTGTTTTTATTGGTCATGCTCCCAGGAGAACAGTGAACATGGATTGGCTGAATGCCCACTAATCCCAATGTAGGCCTAATAAATGTGTCTTATAATTACATGTACATAAGTGTAAGGGGTGCTTATTGAATAAGTGATGGAGTTGTTACCTAAATGCTCTTTGAAATTAATAAGGCTCAAAATTGAAAATACCTTTAAAATTCACTATATCATAATTTATATAAGTCTAAAGGGAAATCATGTGTAATGAGGCCTACTTATTGCGACATTATCTTGCGTGGGCACAGACACATCTTCGCAAACGAATTTCTAGAGACAGCGTTATAAACCCAGGCATCCGAGTTACCAGGGTGATACAATGTACGTATATATTCAAGGTCTTAGAATATCAATTTCAACTGAAATTCATTTTAACAGTTTCTTGATAATCAAATGAATTCAATTACCGTACATGTGACTCTTTCATAATTGTTATTCGAACACATCTCTAGAGCGATAATTGAGTAAGAATCAAACACATGTTACACATAATAACACATGTCCACCACGTATCCAGGACAACCAATAAACACCATTAACTGGACACGCTTAATGTTGCATAATTGTTTTTAAAATATCGTTGAGTCTCAACACGAGTGACAATGAGTTTCAATGATGAACTAACGAAATGTCGATCACTTTTTATTTTTATTTGAAAAGACAACTGAGACAATCATGGGTAATCAGGCATAATGATAATACATGTAGTCTATCGGTACATCTAAATATTAAACACAAATTATGTGTGAGTAATTGCCCAAGGTGGTAAGTTGTTATTCCTCGAAAAGAACAGCGCTTAGAAGACTACAGTGCCACAAAAGTAAAGACAGAGAGACAGATGGACAGATCTGATAATCACACTCTTTCCCATAAATGATCAACACATACAGCAGGGAACTCATGAAAGGATCCACACACATATTGTACATCCCTCCATCTACTCCAACTTAGTAAAAAAGAAAATGCGATGATCTTTTTGTCAATATGAATGCCAAATAATTCAATGGAAACCAATGCAAAGGGCCATTGCCATTTTTCAGAATATATGCTCAACGTATGGAACCACTAACATCGTTCAGTATGAATGCCCAATGCATGCGCGGAGAGCCCACTTACATTGAATACATAGCCCGCGTACTCTAAGGGCCCCGGTAGGTGCTGCACGGTCCTTGTGTCCAGGTCGAAGGCGAGCGATATGATTTTCATCGATAGCACCATTTGCGCGCCTGCAACATAGGTAAAGTATACATTTAGTTCTCATGCGTCACCACGAATAAACAATTTAAATTGAAAAGTATTAATGAGGCCGTGTGGGTTGGTTCTCATTAATTACATGTTGCTTTGATTGTGGCAGTTGTTGAATCTATCAGAGCATTTCAATTAATTCTTTGATCTTTGACATAATAATTTTTTTTTTGAAGCATCATTGTCATTTTCAGCAACGGTTTCCATGGATTGATATACACAATATACCACACATAAGTCGGATTCAAAAGCTAACTAAATAGTGCTAGACACTAAAATGCTAAATGTGTGTTCGATGCACGAGGGTAGAACTCAACGCCGCTAAAGACTCAGTCTTAACAACATTAGAAATAAAAGACACGACGACGATTTTCGGACATTTTGCTTCCATAATATAAATTGAACACGTGACGACGAGGTCAAAAGTGTTCAGATCCCGGGAAGAACATGTGTCACATTTATATAATTGAGAACCAAAAGTGTAAATGGTAAACTGAGAAAACGTGTTTACACGCAATTATATACTTTGTATAGTAATTAGCACATTTGGGAATAACAGAGAAAGAAAAATAAGGCATTTCCAAGAAACTATTCGCAGAATGCTGTCATCGACAAAAATTGTTATCTAATGGAGCCAAAAACAGAGGAAACTGTTATGCGTAACAAAAGACATTTACTTAATAAGGTGTTGGTAGACAATTAGTTGTTGGATTGATGTTTTACGTTTATATTTAATATTTAATGTTATATAATATGTCATACCAAAAAGTATAGGTTCAGGTCCGGAAAAAATTGCGCCTCTAATGTCCATTAAAAATATTACATCAAGGCTTGAAAATAGCTCTAAGCCATTGTCATTGTAATTCTTGTGAGATTTCAAATCTCTCGATTCGAAAAAAAGTCGAGGACTCGAACCATGAAACTATTGGGAAAATCTGACAAAGGAATTGGGCTCAAATCTCTTCTAATAATCATATGAAGTTAATTATCTTTTTGGCAATGCCAATGCTGAATCGTTGTTACATAATATAATTATATAGCCAATCATATAACATATTAAACCAACACTTAACTTAACCAGCGTTAACAAAAACCGCCTGACAAGTTTTGCACCGTGAGCTGCCTGATTACGATAAATAGGACACAATTACATATCGAGCTCCACGCACAATAGAAGTACCAAGAGGAGAGGAGGTGTGAGTGAACTCGCCGCCACCACCGCCGCCCCAGAAACTCCTCGTAAACGTGACCCGGTCGATATCGGTATTTTTTGTTCTAGGTTATTATTATATAATGAGAACTATTCAGATAATGAGAGGGATTGAATGAGAGTGATGTTTGCAGAGGAAACACATTAGATATTATGCAAAAGCTAGGGGGCTTTGGTATACAATTTGGAACTGAATATAACTTATATAATACACTAAAGCGTATAGGATAGTAGGTTTATATCTCAATTTATTCTTATGTAATTTTCGTTAATTAGTTAAATCTATAACTGACGAAGAGGAATTTAATTCCGCATTCGACATCGGTATACCCGGTTTCGGAAGTTACGTTTAAGCGAATCTGCATTGGACAGTACACTATTAAGAGGTCTCGCAGGTTTATGTAACAATCGCTGAATGACCGAATCGCCCTCAACCACTGGCGGTTGTCCTATCAATTCTGAGAATTGGACCTTTAATAAAACAAAGAGAGTGACTATCGACATTTGGCTAAAAATAGCAAATAAGCTGCAATAACAACTGGACAATATACCTGTGTGACATGCTTAACAGAAGCATTGGAAATGTTTCAATAGGTACAATGAACATATTGAAAGAGGTCAAATAAATTATTCAAAGCTAGCTTACATGCATTATGCAAGATATGTACTACGTAACCGTGTGAATATCAACCCTGGGCAATTAAATTTTTTTTTATACGAATATGCTATTTACATTCAATCGCTCATTCATTTTCACCGAGAAAAAAAAACAGTGAAATGATATTGGACAGCCTTAAAATGTTAGATGAGCCATATGAACATATCTAGAATCCCAACAAAGTGACAATAGACCCATACACTTTACTTAAAAACATTCCGAGAGTCCAGTTAATACTTATATAAGTTATACATATATTATATACCGGTACAGTAAAGGAAAGATACCATATCTGGTCTCGGTGAAAGTTGATAATATTGAACGTATGCTACACGTTTAAATAGTGAAGTGGTGTCGTTAAGAAGACATTATGTAAGCGTGTAACTGTGACCTATTGAGTCGATGTCATCTCGCAACATTTAACCTACTTAGCCTTAATGTGAAGGATGGGACACTCATAACCATGAGTCTATATATAACAAATGCTTTGTGGGTCATGGCACATTATGGTAACAAGCTATGAATCCAAAATTTGAAAGAAACGTTTTAAGTCGAACTTGACCTTTCTCCCAAAGATGAGGGTAGTTTTTGAAAGTCTTCACGAGAATCTAAGGTAACTTGGATAAATAACCGGTCTCTATCGTCCCTAACGGTTCTCAGTGCTGTTTAAAAACATTCAAATATGACACATACAATGCTAATATTGTTTTAGAGAAAAATACAAAATGGATTTTATTTGATAATTATTTAAACGCAATAGAAAGACAACGGAGAATAGAATTTTCGACTCATAAGAACGGTTCCGTAAACATTTATTTGTATACGTGCCGCGTTAAAAAAAAAAGAATTGAACGAACTCGTTGTAAATCTTAGGTAATAGCGATAAAAACAGATTACCATTAACTTATTATAAGATGACTTACTGAGGTTTAAATGCAATTTAATTAGCACTAAATTGCTTAGCCGAATAATCCGGCTTAGTTTATTCAACATTGCATATGGCAAGCAACTGATTTGGCAAAGACTGAAACTCCACGAAACCCGGACCAACTAATTACATAAGCGGGCTTACACGTTTGACCCGTCCATTCTCACGTGATTATAAGCCTTTCCAGAGCCCAGGGTTCACAGCTAGAACGTGTGTTTATGGCGCAAGAACAGTGTGTGGTCAAAGGGATCCTCTTGGCCCCTAATGAGGGTCATCTCAACAGAATCATAGCAAAGGCAAAGGACGTGATAGTAAAGACGGTTTTAGGCAGGAAATGACAATGAAATCCTACATTATATAACATTGTATTTCATGATGAGCTAAAAGATGAATCTACGTCATGTTGCTAATTAAATTCATTATTGCTTGCTCATCAAAGTGTTAATTTGGTTAATGGGTTTTATAAATAAGGTATGATATCATACTTTTTACATAAAACTTGTATAACACAGACTGTAGGCCAAGAGTTCAAGGTGATGCGCCCATGGCACCCTCTCCACACCCCTGTGTTCGTTAATGGACATTCTCGTCAAAAAGAGTAGGGACTCGCCTTTACATGGCGAAATTACTGTTTGGCAGGGGGGGGGGGCGACTCTATTCTTTTTCTGATGTTATATCAAAATAATAATTAAATTACGAATTTACACTAAACTATCATACTTCAGAATGGAAGGGTGTTGTATTTGTGGGTAATTCAAATTATAAGACATATTAAAATCATTATGTTAAAAATTATTAATAATTTTGTTGTTGGTATTGTTCCTGAACAGTTGATAAAATGAATATATAAGGCATTATATTTAAATATATTTGTAAGGGTGTGTTATGTTGCAGCATTTCCCAAAGTTTGCTATTTATGGGTAGCTTACTGTAATAGTTAGTAAAGAGTTCCTGTCTTTACCATTTTGTACCTAGTTTACTAAATTCGTTTGCTAAGGACGTTAATATCGTAATATTGCCGAATAAGATGCAAGTGCAACTGGTTGTATCGTAATCCTATCTTGTTCACTTAAAGCCGATAAAAGTTCGCACATCTTTTGGGAGTTTGGGTGTCTCTTATAAAATATGTTATTTACATCAAATTATTAAACTACCTCGCTAAAAGCCCTTTGAACAATGAAACTATAGATCTATAGTACAAATCGTTGCAATCCCTTTATGGTATCACTTATGTAATTTGATAAACTATTTTATAATCGCTCAAAGCTTACACAAGCCGTTACCTAACATAAGACATGCTTTCCAGTTAATATTATATATAAACCAAAGGGTCAATATTTCAAAGTCACGTTCATACCTCTCACACGGTGCCATTCAACTTCGTTCACCACGAACAGCTCACTAAAAAAAATAAAATAAAAACATTTATTTATTGAAGAGATTTTAAGTGAAAGAACCAGGATTATGTAATGCAATAATGGCATTCATGAATTTTGAAACAAAAAGTTTTCTCATATTTTTTTCTTCAGAAAACATACTCTTTTTTTTATTTGAAACAATCCTTAGATGATATGTTTGTATCTAGATTTTGGCCTACAAGTAGAAATGCAGAAAAGTAGGACGAGACGCTTAATGACCTTATTAAATAAATACTGTTTATAGAAAAGAACACCTTATGTAATGAGGTCAAAATAACTATATTGAAATTAAGTCTAATGAAATATAGGACATTCTCGTTATTTAAACTTGTTATAATGAAATTCGATATGTAAACAGCGACGTCATCAAAACAATTTATTCGATTAGAAATAGTTTTTAAGAAGATTAGTCGATGATCATGTTTTCACAATATCAGAAACCATTATGCTGACATGCCAAAATATTTTTGATCTTTTTAAAAACTTTCAACCTAATACAACGTGACCGAGTGTACTTGACACCTATACCGCTTTTATTTCAACAAGGAAGTATTTGTGAAACACGAAAAGGCCCCAACCGCCCCCAGATTCGAAAGGGGGATTGACAATTTCATATATGCCCATGTTTTGGAAAATAACAACTTTTGGACATTTTAGCCAATTTTGACCAATTTCCGTTGGCTGAATCTGGCTGAAACCGATAAAAGCCACATCTACACACCAAGACCCTTCGTTTGAGTCTATAACAAAGTCTCTATGACCTTCTGTTCAAAAGTTGTAGCCCGTACAAGCACAAGTTTTAAAAAAACCGCTTCTTCGGCAATTTTGGCAAATTTCGCCACCGGAAGTTGGCCAAATTTGGCCAAAACTCTTAAAATGCACATCTACACGCCTAGGCCTTTCATTTGAGCCTATAACCAAGTCTCTATGACCTTCCGTTCAAAAGTTGTAGCCCGTACAAGCACAAGTTTCGAAAACCGCTTGTTTCGGCAATTTTGGCCAATTTCGCCACCGGAAGTTGACCAAATTTGGCCAAAACTGTCAAAAGGCACATCTACACGCCTAGACCTTTCGTTTGAGCCTATAACCAAGTCTCTATGACCTTCTGTTCAAAAGTTCTAGCCCGTACAAGAAAGCGATGACAGACAGACAGACGGACGGACAGACGGACGGACACCCTAACTCAAAAATTAAAAGCCAAAATACCACGTGACTAGATAGACGACGGCCACCACGGCCACAGCGATGCCGCTCCAACTGGTGCACTTGAGGCGTGTTAGATGGAGCAGGACATAGGCAAGCGCGGCCAGCATGACGCCGTAGATGAGCGTCTCCTCGAAGAAGACGTAGAGTGCCACGAGACCGCATATAGACGATGTCAAGTGCTGCAGGGGCCGGCTGAAGGTGCCGAGGAAATGGCCACCGACTGCAAATGGAAACACATTGAAAGAATATAAGGAATAAAGAACATGCAATGTTTATAATACAGTTGTGGCTTGTTAGGTAATCAATATTGATATCATAAATTTCTTTCTCTCGTTCAGGGTAATAAACAATGAAAATAAATGCAAATTTAAATGGTTATCTAATCACTTATGAGAAATCCGATTAGCAAAATGTAGAAAGTGGTGAACGGCAAACTCACCCCCGGCAAACCCCCCCCCCTTTTTGCACAG
>LQRL01077244.1:5508-20634 GCA_001703475.1 Hydroides elegans | reverse complement strand
CCCTAGTGTATATGAATTTCATTATATTTGAAATATAAAATCATCTTATGCCTCCAATACAACAGTAGCGTTTAAAGAATGTACATGGAATACTAAAATAGTGTATGTTATTTGGCCCCCGCGTCAAAGAGTAATAAAATCAAGCCAGTGCCATTATGTTTCCATTTTATTCCGTGAAATGGCATAGCATTCTTGCAAAATAAATAATACATATAGAGTCTAATATGTATATGGTATTTATAGTTCTGTATCCAAGCGTTTAACCTAATGGTCATGGAAACTATGGAAACCTTTATATGAGCAAAAGCGTAATAGGGCGAAGAAACCATTTATACCTTGTCCTAATGAGTATAGCAGAAACGAGACTGGAATGCCTTTCTATATGGCTTAAACAATATGCGAATAATTTTATGGTGATTTTAAAATAAGTTTCTTTGAATGTTTAAATAAAATTATAAGCTTAAGATTTAGAAAAGTTATCCAATATATATGAACTTATACTCATACCAATCCAATTCAATTTCCATAAAGCCGTTTCGTATTTCATATAAGATTGGAATGTTTTCAAGGTATCATCATCAATACGTTCAGTCCTGTTATCTTCCATCGAATATACAGACACCCTCTGAAATCCCCCTAATGCTTTTGACCCAATATGTCCATAAGTCAATCACTGATGATTCCATAAAAGGGTTCAGCGACAATTAGCAGAGAGCATCGCCATATGTGGTCCTCCTGCACTTAGAGTCAACTGTCCCTTTGTCGCAGAGGTCCATCATCACTAAGCTAGGGGCACACAATGAGTGGTTTTGCCGAGTCATGATTTTTGGCAATTGAAAATTAGAATTAATAATGAGTTTTTAGAGGTCATTCTTTAGAACAAATATATACTCGGCGGTACATTCAATTATTTGTTTACCAAGCCGTCAAAATGAGCTAATATTGATGGCAGCGTGAATCATGGAATAACCGTACACACTATGAATATACGTTTGAACGCTGTATCAATTATTCTAACTTTTGCCGATATTGTTCAGTGCACGAGATGTTTGTATCGAAAAATGTTTGCTTGAATGGCATTCAAAGCTACTTACTCGAATATTGATGAACAAACTATTTTATATGTCAGATCACTGACTGTTTCTAATCGCCAACTGAAAACGAGGTCATGAGAGAAAAGGGGATCAGGCGGCGGAGTAATCGGATGGAAACCAGTCTGTTGCATCTGCGACGTTTTTTAAAGTTGTTTGGTATCAGTAATCGAGGGTACTCAACGGTTTATTCGGGTAAATGTTTACTCTTGTAGCAGCTTTTCCTTGCTCGCAACTTTTTCAGAACAGAACAATTTTTTTTTCGAAACGATTATTTTACTCTAGGATTATGTTTGTAAATAGATCAACCGATATAGATGTATCTCAATTAAGTCCCTATAAACGAATTGGTGATATAATAAGCCTATACACATTTGATTTCTGAAAATCTTTATTCTGGTAGAAGATTGCATATTTTCTTGCAGTAACTTTCCTGGGTTTCTTGCTTGCAATTTCAGAATAAATATTTTGATGCAATTCGGCGTATGAAGCATATTTCAAAGATATCTGATCATCTTCCGCTAAACGTTAAATATACTGAGATCATTACTTCAAAATAAATCGTTGACTGCCCCTCAGTTATGGGACAAGCACCAATCATATATTTTGATATGCATGTAATATAATATCATATCAATAATAGCGTTTAGAATATGATATCGTCAGCTGTATAACACAACGGTGATTAATATAAATATGAAAACTGATATACATATACATGCAATCGCTTTCAGATATCCAGTTTAGAAAAGTGAAATTGCAAATCGCACAAGAGCTTCAATGCTTGTTCTTTGAATTGGAGCTAAAGGAGTATTTATTGTTATGAATGGATGTCTTCTCCATATCATCTCTTACGTCACGTAAGACTATTCATCATTTAAGGTGTGAACAGATCCTTGGGTGTGAAATGTCAACTTTCTTAGTGGAGTTAGCTGGATAAGGGCGTGGCTACATCTGAAGCGATTGCGAGTATTTATCCTTATTCAACTCTGTCTTCCTATGGAAACACCTCGAAACCCTTAAGCCCATCACTTTTGGGTACTTTATGGCCAGTAACTTTGTGCTCGGAGACATTTTAACCCGGATTTAAGCTAAATACATGTAGAAATTAAATGACAATTGAGCATTGTTTAGATTGTTAAATGTTGTGAATGTTTAACCGTGGATTTTATAGCGTTGTTTTTTTTTTCATGTAAACAAATACAGGCATTTTTCCATCTTACATGTTTTCCTATGATTGTGGTGATGCGACAAATATTAGAACACGTCATCTTACTTAAGCTGGAACCCCGAATCTGACCAAGATATACTAAAGTTGTTTATTTTCGCGTAATTATCCCATTCAAAACAAGTGCTTAGCAATGTTTATTTTCACGCCTTTGTTACTTACTAATGTGACATGTATAATCTCCTTAAGTTAGGATACAGCTTTGTCTAAACATGTTTGATTTATTAATATTTTAAGGTTTTTAGCATACGTAACATCAATGAGTTGTGGAGTCGAGTTATGACACATAAGATATTATTCATAAAATGTCCTCAATTATTCAAATGTTTAGAGATTACAAATAGGGTGTAGGTGAGTTTAAACAAATTGCTTAATTTTTTTTTTTTTTTAAATATGTTTGTAAGGATAATAATAAGACTTTATAAGAGCAATTTAAAATGTGAAATTATGTCAATATATAAAATATTCAAACACAAAATAACATGTTTATAAACTCCGATGTATGTTTTATTATTGTAAGGATTTTGTCAATCTTCGTCCACTGTTTAGACTACCAACACAAAACATATGACAAATCGCCAATTTCCACGCATTATTTTCATTATATCGTTATTATATAGAATCATAAAGACTTCCCATGGTTAAAATCGCTATGGACTTAATGCTCGGCTTTTGGACATTTTGTAGAACAAAAGAAAGAAAAGACATTATTATGTTTTATACCTAAAAATCCCTACTCTATAATTTAACGTTCAGCTTAGAGATAATAACTAAATAACTGGGGCTTATTATCTGCACAGGGTAAGAATTTTCATGTTCATGAATAGCGTAAAGATTCAATCAACAAAATGGTCTTTGTGTATAAATTTACCAAACGGTATAAAATAACGTGTCGAAAATGATGAAATTATATGACATTATACATGATTTCTTTGCAAACGTAAGGAAAGATAGTTACTTTTTTGTTGAATTAATTTGCTTACAAGAATGCATAGCCTATTCGCGATAGATATTTGATTCTTTACAAATTGTTTTTTCTTCGACTTTAGTGTTATGTTCGGTTTGCAATTTGATAAAGAAAAGGAAAGAATATCGGGTATAATTTGAGAAATTGACACACTTACACACGCGTAGACATGTACATGACTATTATGATCTGAGGCCCTCATAATTTTTTAATACCATGTTTCTATTTAATGAAACATACGTTGTATCCACTATTTAATATATTATTTTTCAAATTATGTAATTATCTAGTAACGCCTAAAAGTAAACGATAACCCGGTATTAAGCTATTTATAATTGACAATATTTGTTCATTTTCATTTACTGAAGTATATTTTCAAATAATTATTCAAATATACATGCATCTTGTCATAGCTCAATGTAAATGTATATTTAAATGCGCATCCTCTTAATTAGGCTATGTTTTTTTTTGTTGACAATATATTAACACCTTAAACTCCTCTGAGCAGAGGAGCGCCTTACACCATTTCAAAAATATGTGAGTTTTTGTTATTTCTTTTAATGCGGAAACGAATATATATGTGAAATTACTTATCTTAAAGCTAACAACCATATAGTGGCTAGAAAGTTGAAAGCAGAGACGCAGATAAGAACAAAAGCAATCATAGAATGAAGTAAGTCATCAAAATGAACCAAGCATTTCAGTATAACAGACACATTAAAAGGAGGATTCCGTTTGATTGCTCACAACCAGGTGGTTCGGGTTCGGCCGACCGTGAATTCGTACAACCTGAGACAACCCGAGTCAGACAATTTACTCAAATTAGAGTGAAAGACGGAAACATAAAGGTGCGAGTAAATGCTGGTGGGAGGGAGGAGCATATTGGATTCCTCAATGTTTTATATCAATGAGTAAATACACATATTTCATCATTATAACGGTAAATATTGTAGTTGCATATTCAAGTTACATGTACATGTATGCTGTTTGTATTCACTAAAATACATGTATTATAAAAGTATTAAGCAGAGTCGTTGTTAAAATATAAATATGTCTTATTTCAAAAGTGTTTCTATTTTAACACATTATTTGCATCAACCTTTAGGTAGCTAATCTGGCTGACTACTCATTCGAATTTCATTCCACATTTAAACATACAAATATAAGGTATAACCATTATACCTAAGGCTTCTCATAACTGGTTTTGTCTACATCGCTATTAAAAAGGTTACAACAACCGAAACCAAACGAACCCATTACAGGCAAAGGGCAGACGCAGAACTGCTCTGAACATGCATTGAGCAAAAATGCACAGTCCTTTCGACGCCTTTTGAACAAAATATGTTACCATGGTGCCTAAGCAAACATGGAACCTCAAAGATTATTGGCACTTCATTAACTTCGATGTTAGGACTTGGGTAAAACAGAAAATTGAAGAATAATTACATGTGACAAGATATTCATTTTACTTTTTACATATATGATTTGGAAATGATATCAACACAATTTTGACTTTTATGTTACATTCATAAACATATATATTTTTAATTATGAAATGTTTCTTTATTCGAATGATTAAATTTGTCATAAAATTTATTTTTCAATGCTGCAAAAATACAATTAAATATTTGTAAAATTTAGTTTTTTATTACTTACATGGTATAATTGTTGTTTTATATATCCATAATATTTTTCTTTTGCTATTCAAATCGAAATATTCCACGAAGAAAACCGAAGCAGAAAACTGCACACAGCAAGTCTTTACTTTCCTTTCTCTTCACCTAAACCACCATGAATCAAGATCTCTAAGTAATCAGACCTTTAACCATAAGTTCACAACAGGCATCCTTAATTCCAGCTCGTCAATTCCATTAACTAGGGGGTCCCCCATTCATACAAAAGGCGCTGCTACAGCGGGGACCAATCAGCTTGCAAAGTGATTATTACGTCACGTGTCAATCTCTCTCTTGAGTCTCTCCATTCGAAACGGACAAACTGCTTCCGTGCAGAGGACACCAGGTTTTGTCTCAGGGCTGACGCTTACTCGTATTAATGTTACAATGGATGCTATTTAGGGAGATTCTTTGTCAATCCATTATTTGACTTAGTATTTTTTTAAATGTTTTTTTTATATGTGAAATGATAAAATTAACAAGGCATGGTCTTTGCTATGACACTACGAGGCACATTATGTCAATGATTTTATTATTATCAACATCAATCGACATGCAATTCAACATATCTACAAGGACCTGACCTATAGACAGTTCATTTGAAAAATATTGCAATTACTCTATGTTGTCATGAACACTATATGTCATATGACATTCAACTAACCCACCTGCCCGCCCTGCAATTTGAAAGCAAATCTAGGCACGACGTATTGAATATGAGCATGCTCATTTAACATTACAATCCACATGTCTTCATGTCTCTTGCTTAAAACGGTACATGTTATGTAAAATAGAATCAAAATGGCTGTTTCACATATATTGGGTGGCTGATATATGGTTAAAGTCCTATATATCTTTATCAAGGGGAAAAGTTGAGTTGTTATAGTCATGGATCCGTGTTCAACAAAGGCGTTGAGTGGTTCATTCCATTAAATTGTTCAGATAGCCCTACTAGCACCCGACCAAAAGAAGACATCGCTTCCCAACATTGCAACGCTCTTAGTATCTTCAAAAAAGATATAAACATAGTTTGGTCATACTAATGACACCTCACAGAATTCTATATAATTATATAAATAAACGTCCAATTCTACTTTTTGTTACAAGACCATATAATTCACACGTCATTCGAAATTCTCCACAACATGACTACGCCCTGCTCAACTGCTGCCTATAGTACTCATATTCCTAGCTCATAGCTATGTGCAACGGTAAAACCACATTTTTTTTCTACTGAGAAAGGGTTGCCATAGGAACCAAAGGGTCGTCTTTGTTGGTTTAAGGCTAGTTATTATTTCTGGTAAATTAGCCAAATTTGTCGTGGAAAGCATGCCATGTCTCAGCTGGAGATTTCTTCACGTTACCAGGGGCAACGCATAGGTGAAGAATGGGAAATGAAGGACAATATTGCATTTTGGGTTTCCATATAATTTATATGTGATATTTTCATATCAATTATCATGAATTGTTTTGAATTACTTTATAGTTATTTCATTAGCATTTACGAATTTTAAAATTTGACAGCATTAACTTATATGTATTGTGTTATTATAGTAAGTTAGTAAAATGGCTGATAGAAGAGATTGCAATATAAAAGTATAATTAAGCAACTCTAGTATTGGCGAAAAAGGGATAAATTATAGTTACAACTAGAACAAATAATCAAATTCCTATTCCACTTATGATTTCATTGAATTGACATACCGAGTGCTTTCGATTTGAACTAGCAAATTTGAGACCCTCACTGAGACCTTACAAATGCTCTGCAAGGGACCCACTGGGGTTAGGATTTCTTCCTTCTCAGAATACGCAAAATAAAACATCAAATGGCACAAAAGCTGTTGCTAGGAGCGACTGTTAAGCGAAGTTTTATTGAAATTATCCATATTTTATATCATTTTTACATTGTGGTTTTACATTTTGCAAGTTATTATAACGTGCTATTCTAAATTGGGTGGTTATTATTTTCTCGTCTACCTGCGTCAAACTGTATTGAGTTTACGTTCGTGTCTTGTTTTATTTTGACCAAAAAATTATGTTGATTTAAAAATACAATTTGTAGATAACTGAGTAATTTGGGATAGCTTTATTTAAGTTAAAGCATACAATACCCTATTTTCGTATTATATGAAAAAATAATAATATTACGTTCTTTGATAAACCAGGTAAAAATGGCCCCGGTCATAATGGCAATTTGGGCACCCATTTTGGATACCGTCTTATAAGTATTATGTTATCAAGACGTCACGTTGTTACGTTGACAAAAGCACCATTTTAAGCATAAGTGGTGGTTAGAAAATCATACAAAATAACAATGCAAACGAATATTAACATCAAACTAACACATTGGGTGGTGCACTCATTACAATGCCAAAATTTCCACAAATTAATCTGAAATATGACAACACCCATTAAGATTTAACCAAGGTAGCTACAATTTCCCTTGAATTTATGTGATTATTTAGATGAGAAAGCAGTAACAAAATATACCGCAATAATATCTTTATCAGGAAAACTAAGACAAATATGTCAAAACATGACCTTAGCTTAAGGACTGACTAAGAATGCGTATGTCTAGAACTAAAAGCAATTTACGTGCCTCACTCTGTTGGTGTTTAATAACACAGTACATATCCCATAGGGACCGAGTCCATTATTAAACACTAAATGAGGCTAATTGTACTAAATATTTATCAACAGAACACTCTTTACTTTCAATGAAACCGTTTTAACTCATTTCATATGGTTTTAGCAATAGAAACCTCACAAAGGCTCTAGATTATCAGAGTAGTTGCAAAGGACTACTTCTGTCTGAAATTGCCACTAATTTTGGAGCTGTTAAATGTTTAATATAATGTTATTTTGAAACAAAATAAGCACTTGCTCAAATAGCGAATTATTCTATTTGCTTCTGCCACTGCGGGGTTTATGAAGATATCTGACCCCGGCCGACTCATTATTGAAGTCTTATACTTACTAAAACTGTTATAGTAATAGAGTTTACATTTGATTTTGTTTAAACATTGAATATCTTATTTTAACATCCCTACAACTGCACTGTATATCGAGCAATAATCGAAATACGTATTCAGTGGAAGAACATTTTGTAAAGTTGACATATCAGGTATATTGAACATTTTGATATTTTCACCTAAAATAAAACATAATTTTGAATCTCAATATGAGATCTTTGTTGAAGTAAAAGTGCTTGAAAATGTCATAGATAAGTATAATTAGTGATAATTTCACATTTGCTGATGCAATTTATCTTCAATATTATCGCATTTCAATTGGGCCAATTATTAAACAATATTGTTTTGCATGAAGACAAAAACTTACCAAGGTCCATTGGTCATTAGTGCTAAGCTACGAAGGCTGCAATATTGTTTCAGATTCAATGTAATATAAATTTAAAATAATGAACTGCGCAACCTATTTCGAAGTACATCTGTCATATGTAGGCATTTCAAGGTCGCAAACTGCATGTTATATTAATCTGCTGTTTTTTTTTAGTTTGAATTGCGACTAATTTTACATTCTTTTAGTGGCAATTACAGTGAAAGGGTGATTGACATAGATTGGCCTTAATGCCTAATTATGACCAAAACCGGAAAAGTGTAAAACGGATTATCGCCTTTGTATTGACGACAGTATCTGTAGGACAAATCTTTCAATCTGACATCTATTATGGACTAAAAACTACTTGCGGCCAGATAAAAAGGTTGTCGGGTGTTCAATATTGATTATTTACCTTGAAAACATTTTCAACAAAAAAAGGTTCATTAACAGTTACAATATTCATATGTCAAAAAATTATATTATGTAGTTTGTCGTAAAATTACTTGGTGTATATTAATTCATGAATGATTATAATTTAACCACATATCCGTTTAAGTTGTTTTCGGCATTTTAGGAATTCGTATTTAAAAGTTAGTTTTGATCAGGTTATGTTAAGCCCTATTTGTTTTTGTGATATTATAAATTGTTTCTTCTGAAACACTGAACGTCCATATAACATGTTTTGCATCTAATCTTTGTACTGGGTGTGATAAATACTTAAACATGCATGTAGCAATCGAGGGGATTTATTCCAAGTATTACAATTGCACAATGCACCTATAGAATAAAGTGACAAGTCACTGACAATAAAGTGACAAAACCATAAGGCTTGAGTCAATGGGGGCTCCCGAAAATTGAATTCCTGTCACTGTTAAGCATTTAATGTGTTCGCAACGGGAGATAAAATAAAATAGGTCAGTATACAATTTTATGTAAAACGAAAACGGCTCCATGGAATCTTTATTGAATATTTAAGATTAACAGCGTCCATGCGTACCATGGTACAACAAATCGGCATTCTTAAAAAATCATCTTGGATGTATTTCAACCACAATTTATATCGCAATTATGGTTTTGGTATAGCTCAACAGCGACACCATCAACCTCCTCCTACCCTATGCACCATTTCTACCAAAACACCCGATTCCAAGGAAAAAGAATACATGGAATCATAGAATATCACTCTCGCTGCATTTTTTTCCGTTCTAAAACGTCAATCCCACCAGCCACACGTGCTTAAGCTGCTGTTACACAATATCACATGTTCCTGTCGTCGCCACCGTCTAAAAACGACGCGTGCATTTCATGGCATCTCGCATGAATGACTAAAAGTGCAAATTCAATTCCATGTCATGATTACTGTGCTAATGAGTCCGCCGCGGGGCGCGTGTTCCTATGAGAAGGCCCACGCGTCGCAAGGCGCAGCCCGATGGTACTGAAGCATGGCTGGGCTTATATTCTACCGTAAAGTTGAATAAGACAAACATGAGACAAGCATAAGACATTTAGTTAATCTGTTATTTAGTTAAATTTCTTAAACTCAATCGCAAGTGCCTATTCATACAATTTTTTAAAAGTATATTGGGCTTATACTCAAATAAAAATGCAATGATCCCGAACATGGTTGGATCATGATATACATGTATATGTATGGTCATTCGTAATTCGGGACTTTTGATAATTCGGCCTCTTTTGACACTTCGGCTCAAGCGATACGCTTCGGTCCCTAGGTCAAGAGGCTTCAGCCCCCGCAACATCGGCCTTCTTGGCCAAAGACACTTCCATCCCATTCTTCTCTACTGGCATGAACTAAAAAAACTGGTACTGGCCGGATGTTGTTTCGACCGAAATTTAAATATAAAAAAGATACTAAGAATTAAGCTAAACGTTATCATATTTCCTATGAACAGGTGGGTCAAAGTGGCAAAAAAGTGACATAACCATCTCGAATTGCAACAAACTCAACAAGATACGCATATTAATGGACACCAAGAAGGCAACTTAAAAATAGGGCACTTAATGCCATTTGGGCCACATGGAGTCAAAGAAGATGGCTTTCTTAAATGAACTTACTACTCCAAAGGGATCTGAGACGAAGGGCAAAATATTTCCTACTACCTTAGTGTTCTTTGACTCACGAATTTCACAGTTATACGGTATATGCTGTATATTTTGTCTTTAATATCTATCAAACATCTAATGTTGGCTTACATTTTTTTTTCAGAATCTGACGGTATTTGAGTATTAAACACGTTTACTACATGTATAATGAGTTTGATTTATTAGCGAATCTGAAATATTTTTATTATCAGAATGGGTTTTCACAGTTATAATATTTAAACGTTTAGATGACCCATGCACTTTCTTATGAATATTCGAGACAACTTGTCTATGTAATGAAAGCAAAGTGACCGGATTAGGGTTTTATCGAATCCTTAAAACTTGTTCATCAAATATGACTATCAAAATGGAAAATAAATAGTCAGGTCTCTAAAATCTTAATGCATTCCAAGTACTATTCACCGGCCGCACTAAAACGCGCAAATATTTGAATTTAAGTCGTAATCGTTCTCGAGCTAATTCAAATACATTATTTCTTGACAGGTTGTATATTAAATAGTAAATTGCGGTTTCGAATTAAATATAACAGTATATGAATGCATGCATGTATCCACTTTCAGCGAATTCAATAATTTTGAATAAATTCGATCAAATGGTCGTTCTTTTAATCATTTTAAACTCATATGCAAAATATTACTAAAAGAATCGATATTAAAATGCTATACATGATTTTCATAGAAAGAAGTAACGACCCCAAAGTACAGATACACGCTGTATCCATATTGATCTATATAGGTTCAAAGGCCATATGATTCTCGTTAAGACCTTAAAAGTAGCGCCTATCGAATTTCCATACGAATTATGTTCTTAGCGCTACAGTGCAGAATGCCGCGATGACCATTTCGTGTAGATGTCTATAAGAATCAGAATTGTGAAATGAACGGATCGATTGGCCTTTTTTCTCGATTCGATATGCTCTGCTCAATAACTGAACGATTTTCAAAATAGGCTCGAAAGAAACTTGTTTTATGTATTCAGAATCCGCTAATGTTATGTCAGGAGGAAAGAGTTGAGCATCCATGCGAAGTCACAGCCACGTCATCAAGAGGGCATATATTTGCATTAAAAGATTATGATTAGTAAACAGTTTGACCTCATATGAGGTCAACGTTTTTACCTCGTTGTTCGCGTTCGGGTGACATCATTCGTATGGCGTCGCTATTTTAGTCGACCATGAGTCTCTCTGTAATCGTTACCTTGGCTCATAGTGAATGAATCATTTGTAAATTTGCAAGAAAATATGCTAGCCAAAGACATTGAATCATTGGTTTTCCTCTTTACACTAATCACTCAATTGTCATTTATGAATAGACTGGTCGACCATAATCATGTATTAGCAGTACATTAGTCCCAAAGTCAATACCCATCAGAATGCCTAGCTGTATTTGAAAGCATCATAGTTAATTTTACTAATTTATTTAATTTTGACGCAAAAGAAGCTCGAAAATAAACCCGTTTTTTTTGCGTGAACGGAAGGGATAAATTGCTATGTTTTTATGCAAAAGTGGCTTTCGAACTTTCGGTTTTCGAACGTAATTTAGGTTATTTTTTGTTTGCGTGAACGCGGCCTAAGTTATACGCATCACAATAGCTATATCGTTTGGAATCTAAACAACACATCAAAAGTACATTTACATATAAACATCATGTAACGATATTTCATAGTTTTTGTAGTTACATCCCATTTCATACCAAACGCACTAATTAACCCCATATTTCATGAATATTTATGAATGTCCTTTGCTGTAAGACATCCTCGAAACATCTCCTAAAAGGCTCTGCAAATTTAGATTTGGGGTACAAGAACGTAAAGTCAACTCCCCTTTCATTCTGAATTGGTATGCTGTTTGGATTTCTTACTGGTCTGAGTATGTATTTATCGGGGCAATTAGGAAAGTCATGTACATGTATAAGATAAATATGCATGTATTGACAAGAAAGACGCTTCGTGTACCGAACTGTTTAAGTCGGCTTGACAAATGTGTCTTCAATATTATTTAAGACTCATTTCTCATTTCACATTTTTCCTTCAATTTCACTATCAACATGTGCTATCAACATCAGCGTGTTCTTGATTCTTTTTAAGTTTTTTTAAGGCAATAAACATAATCAGAAATTCAATCGAACTGTAATCGTCAAAATGAGCACCGGGCGCAGACTGACTTCTCCAGTGTAAGCACGCGAACCAATGTTTTATAAATACGTGATGTTAAATTCATGATTTATGGCATCTAAATATTCCAGAATATAATTCATTATACCTTTACGATTCTTTTTTGATATCATGCTTATTTAGCTGTCGGAAAGACACTCGATAGCGGTGAAACGGTTATATAAACTAACACATTAAAAATTGAATTCGTAATTCCATTTCGCTTCGAGCTCGGAATGATCAACCGATCCTCGATCCTCACCCATCACCAAAAGCAAGCCGCCAGTTGGAATAGAACAACAGCGTTTCTTGCAGGATTCGTTTCTTGATTTTTTTTAGACGTCTGGAGACCCTACGGATAAATATACACTCTCATGGTCCTCAAATATAGACTTATAGAAATATTTTATGGTGAACCGCCTCACTGACCGGACATGTACAATAACAGTAAATGTCCCAGAATGTTCAAAAGCGTGTAAGCTCCAGACAAGGTAAATATCGCTTACAGACAGTCGCTAATGCCACGCACCCATTATATCTACAATGAATGTGTACTTTTAGGCCATACAATAATCGTAAGATTGGGTTACCTGCATTTGCGTTCAGAATCATATCTGCGATTCAATTTTTAGCATTTCAATACAAGCTCTACAAAGAATATCGTAGCACAATTTTGCAAAATGCCATATCATTTTAGACCAATATTAGATATATATGAAATTTGAATTGTGGTCTTAGTTCACTCACAATATTAAATGGTGGTCTTAGGGCCTGGCCACATTGGAAGCTTTTATCTGCCTTTTTTTCCAAACGAGCGGAAAACAAGCTTTTATGATGCTTTTAGTGGTCACATTGGAAGCTTTTTGGACTTAAACATTTTATAATAAAACCTCTATGTTGAGGCCTAAAGATTGATACATTGAATGTGCTGTTATTATCCTTGTAAACACCTTTGTAGATGCATGTTATGGATTCATGTTATTTATTGACCTGTTTGGTTAGGCTTTACAATTCATCTCTAGTATTTGCTGGCTCTTAAAGTACTTTATACGCTTTCCATCATATCATTAATTTTAAAGCCATTGATTGCCTACTTTAATCGAAAAATATATATTCTTTTGAGTTTTTTTTTCGTTTCAAATGGTTATCGCAAATATGGTTCGGACGTTTGTCGCTATTTTTGCCTGACAATATTTTTTTTAGCAAATCTAGCAATTAAAAAGTATGTATAGATCTACCTTTTTTCAACTATCTTATTAGTGAAATTTGAAACATCCATTTACTTGCTCTCTTTTTAAGAAAAAAAAACTAAACCCTACCGTGGTACTTCTTTACGGTTTGTCATAGAGGACAGATGTGTCCTGGAATATTTTTTTTTATAGATTTATCCGTTTGATTAATTGACATCCAAACTTTACCTTAAATTTTACATGTAGGCTAGAAGTCTACTTTATATGTTCCATCCAAAAGGTACAAAGAGTCTGTCTAAATATCATGTCGAATTTAATGTATTGCTTATGAGTTCTAATTATAACCCACTCGGCAAAGGTTGGTCCTATTCCCGTCCGTAAGACGTCATTTTCGCACGTCCTTTCTTGGTCCTTCATTGAGCCCAGGTGAAAGTTTGCCGGTGTTGGGTAGAAACAATGTGCCCGTAGAAATAATCACCCCCACATTACTTATATGCACTATACGCATTCAAGTAATGTGTGCCGTATATGTAATGTGTCTTATTTGTTCACAATGTTTAACAAACGTATTAATAAAGGGGTTGGGTTTATTGAAGGATACATTGAGGTATCAATAATAATAGCTTACGTTTTGATATAGTTATTGCAATTTGATTGGAATAACATCCCGTCCAATGAATCGATTTAGTAGTTCTCTTCATTGAATATGAAGTTTTTACATATTTATCCATTTCTCAATCATAGAAGCATTCTCATTTAAAGTTTGCTTTGTATTATTAATAAAAACATGAATGTACACTTAAATTTAAAGGACAATTGACTGCTCGTCTTAATTGAAATTATCAATTACATCCAGCTTTATTCTTTAGATTGCAATTACATTCGACAACTTACACATTGCAATTCTAAAAGCAATTAAAGATACATCGAGGCAATCAATTCGTAAAGCAACCCTTAATGCGCGCTTTTTAAAACATGACCCTTAATCGAAGAAACTTCCATTTTTGCAATTAATTACAATCATGGACTCGATCTAGAGGAACAAAGACACTTTGAAGTCTGAGTTGAATCGACCTTGACATACATGTATGTTTACCCTTGAAGGTTATATACAAAGAAACTATATAATATCAAAGTAAATCAAAGATTTGAACTCTTTTGTAACACGAGAGGTATTATATTTAAAAAAACTTTATTAATGACGTCCAAAAAAAACTATGATTGAATTACCAAAAAAATGGGAGGTGACAGGCTATTAAAAACAATAAAATATTCTTGAATACCATACAATGTGTCAACACAACCCCTCGGTCTAAATCTTTTGTGCAAATAACAGAACGAAAAAAGTCTCGAAAAAGAGCATAC
>LQRL01077227.1:11325-25527 GCA_001703475.1 Hydroides elegans | reverse complement strand
AAACAAAGTATTTGCCTTTAATAAGAAACGCTTAATATGTATATATCTGTTTGACGATCCATAAACAATTAAGTATAGGTTCATTTTATAAGTTTTGGAAAGTTTAAAAAATTGGTCTTACATCAATTCGATAGCAAAATGTATTAAAATAAGAAGTCCTTAATCGCTTAAATAATGTAACCGTAAAAATCGCGACTTGCGATTTAATGTAACCGCTCCCTTACTGATTTTATTGATATTTAATCATAATATTTCTTCATAAGTTTGGAATGGTACGTTAATATATATGGGTTAGAGTAGAAGAAACATCATGGGGTCCAATTATAGTTGACCGTGCCAGTAACGAATACATTCTAGTTGTTTTACCCTTTCAGGATCTCACAGAAACCTTGTAAAAGTGATGTTTTTGTTCAGCATTCATATATACATTATACAAATAAATTGTGCGAAGAAAGAGGAGTACGTTTGTGCTCCTCGTGATTTTGCGTTTTATACTGCAACTCTCTATATTTCCTCACATCATTTTTGAAATAGAAAGCGAAGATATAAAACACATATCCGAGATTAATATGTCAACGCAGTAAGATTGATCAAAATAACGACTTCAACTTAAACCTAACTACGATTCACCCACAAGGTCAATCAAAATCGATGTCACCTTGGCTCAAGGGGTCACTCGTACATACTCATTAGAGGCTCAATTCGATTGACCCAAGAGAACATTAATATGCCATTCATCAAGGGGCCAAGTGGATTTTAATCACTTTTTCATTTTGATTTTAATCGCTGCTGTTCCTTTGGGGTATCTATCAGCGACTGTTTATTGTACAGTTTATAAATTTGAAATGTGGAGTTGGAATTATAGAGTTGACTGATTGGGGCTATTCTTATGGAGGAAAACTAGGTTTTGACTTTTGTGAATCTACGGATAGAGCAGGCCAACTACAGTACCCGTTACAATAGATATTCTAAATATTTTTATTGCATTCCCTAGACAATATTGGTTCAATACGAACATGTTGAATAATGACACTTAAAAGTTTACAGTGCTTTTTATTCATCAATTATGTATCCATCTCGTCATATTGACTTCGCCAAATTATTGAAAATAGTTCCCTGGAAACCTTAAAGCAATATATATTTTTGTTTATTTTGTCTTTTGGACGTCGCCCTATTCTAAAAAATGTCCTGCAAGCCTAAAGTGCGTTTCATTACCCAAAGCACTAAATAAGAGGGCACCAGATGCATAGGGCAGCTGACGTTAAAATGGCGCCTCGTAAAAATATCAAATTGCTAATAAACCACCCAGGGCGAGGCGACGTCTATATTAGATTAGCGTGTTTGGACAATATTTAAAGGATGTTATTGTTCAATTGTTCTTTACCTTGCAGTTTTGCCATATCATATAAACCTTAAACTCCAATTATACTTAGATTTGTGAATATAGAATGATCGTTGGTCCTGTGATTAGTTTATTTTTCATACCATTATAGTCGTGATACAGCCCTTAAACAGTATGTAAGATTGAATATTTAAAACATTATTCGTATGCAATTTTCAAAAAAATGAGTACGATTGGGATGAATGGAATTAGGTGACACATCCGTTCTTATAGAATTATCTTGACATTCAGACTTTACTTATAATGTGGCACCTTGTTAAAACTTAGAACATCTTCCTTTCAAACCTATAAAATATAAAGGTATAGTAATTGAAATATTTAGTAAGCAACACACAAGTTAAGATAAAGCTGCTTTTACTAAGAAACACGTGCAACTACTTATTAATTGATTGCTTTTCTCTCCAGATAATACGTTGCCTTAGGGCTATGGTTCTACATTTGTATTCATAGCTTGTCTGAATTTGGTTCTTGCAAAAGGTAAAGTAATACCAAGAAGACATTCTAATAAAGTTGTTACACATATCATTACTTAACCCGCTTGAGAACTAGCTGTAGTGTAATTTCTTGCATTTTTATATTGAGATAATCGTTTTTGATTCACCATATTTGGAATTACTTTTTTAAAAGTAATGAACGATGATTCAAATGCAAGATGAACATTTGGGTATTAAATGTTTGTATTAATTTATGCAATTATGCTTTAATGTTGTGTTTTTGCTAAAATACAGTAAAATACTAGACTGCACATACCCAAATTTATGCTGGATGCGCAATCGATTAATCAAGCAAACAAGAGTTCTGTCGAAAAACGATATCAGTGGATATGAAAACTAGCAAAAAGAAACGTCTATATTAGCGTTTCCTTTCTAGTATGTAGGCCTAACTGTTAAATAAGATAACCTTTTATTTGTCCATAATTTATTGCAGCCACACAGCAACAGAACGATTTGAAATATTTGAACATTTCGGGGGTCGCGCCTATAGAAAACATGCCAAAGTGTACATTTGTCTTAATGCCTAATAGCAATTTGGGCCTCTGTGTGTTATTAGTCAAAACTTCCAAGTCGAAATGTGATATGTTGCTTTACCGTGTCTAGGTTATGCTACAACAACACCGAAGCATTTAACCTGCCAATACAGATTTTGCAAACTGGTCTCGAGGCTAAGGGGTCTATAGGGACTTTTGGGGTTATCTTCCGGGCGGTTTCGAAATTCCTAATAGTTTGGGAATGGCACAATGGCGATTATCATCGAGAACGAAGTCTGGACGTCTTTAAAACGTTCGAAATAAACATTTTAGACCAAGGGAATTCTATATAAATTATATCTTCAACAGTTACGGTTTATTTTTAACGGCGGACTATTCAAACTTGTCATCATTTATTGGATCGAAATCTGCAGTTCGCCGACTGAATGGTACCATAAGTAATCATGTGTTTTTAATTTTCCAGATAGAATACCATAGGGTTTGGGTTGCATCAAAACATTTAGTTTTAGATGGTTATTTTAGTGCCGTCAAGGTATAAGGTCGATGTGCCCTCTCAAAACCACAAGATTTTTTTTCGCATGTATAATCAAATTTAATTCTAATTTCAATGAAATGTATAATCAAAAACATCATTGTTTATGTTTGATAAATGTCATTTATTCTCTCTCTCTGCAGATTTGTGTCTGCTCATGTAGTCCCTTTTAATACTTGTTAGCATTTTTTAAGAAATGTTTTTGACAGCTCAAATATCTCAAACCCGTTATCTCAAGACATCTTAGCACCATTGCTATAGAAACCCCGTGAATACAGATGTAGTAAAGAAACAGATGATGGAATCCGACATTAGTAGCATCTAACGGGATATAAGCAAGGGAACGCTAACCCAATTAAGAATTTGAACGTATGTAGATAATGTAAGACTTATTTTCATTAAATGTATTTTAAAAACTAATTAATATCAATCTTATACATTTCAAATTGAGGATAACTACGACATGATTAACAATCCCAAAACCATTCGATGTCAACTAACGTCCGTTCCAGCAATATTACCCAAGAACATATTAAAACAGTTGTATGTTGTATATGAATCCCTTCATTTGTCTCAGGCATAAATTGAGCGATTTTTCATTTCACGTTTTCCAATGAAAATGTCTACATATATTTTATTGTGTTTTGGTCCCGACCTCAGCCTGTAATGAGTCTGCGTATACTTACACGTACATTATAACGGTACCATTTTTTAAAACGTTGTCGCAATACATAATTAAGAAATATTAATCAAATCAATCATCTAAGTCATTTGTGAAACGAATAAGAACGGTCTTGGCATCAAAGCATGCAGTTGATTAATGTTGGTTACACAACTCCCACTGATTAAGAGTAATTGTCCTTTTTTGGCTGTATAGTATGGTATGGATGTTCAAAAAGGGGTTCGGTACAAGATTTCATTTTAAACAGACAAATCAAAAGTTTTGATTACAGAATCTCCGAGGTTCATGTATAGTTCATGTTTCTGGAAGATTTTTATTTTTTATTTTTGAGGTATGGCCATCCATGTGGGATTTCTGCAAACAGTGGTTTAATTTACTTGAATGTAGCAGTGTAGGATATCTAGAGAGATAACTAGAGAGATAATTTCACAATAATATTTGGATACTATGCCCTATTTGATTAAATGTTTCAGCCAAAAATGTATTTTAACATCTTCAAAGCCCATATAACAGTAGACGCATACCAAAACCAAAGACAGTTACAATGATAAATCGCTTCATTAATATCTCGAGAATCCTGATTAAAATCTTATCCATCTCTGTCTACGCGAAGTTGTTAATTATTAGGCCGATGTTAGACGCCATATAAATATATATTAAATCGATGTTACGTCACATTATTTAAAGAAAGAGGTTATTAATTAGATTTCTTAGAACGTTTCAAGATTTTGCATTAGATATTTTGGCCAGATTCTGTATGTAGCCTATATCAGATTAATAAATTTTGTAACATTTGGGGCGATATAGATAAATATTCCAAATATATTCGGATATTTGTCAAATATCATTAAAGTGTGTGACTATGTTAGGAATTCAATCTTTAAAGTCAGCTGACCATTTTGTTTAGACATAATTAGTTTGAACTTATGTTCGCTCATGTTTAAGTAGATGGTATTCTATGCTCGTTCAATTAATATTGAAATTAAGCTATTGCAGTTTCTGTAGCTATTTCATTTTTTAAAAAGAATGTAAGTTATATGAATAATTAGAAATATTTTGAAATATGAACCTCCCGTAACTCAAGAATAGCAACCCTTATAGCATACCCTTATTATTGCTTTCCGCAAATTAGATAGGGTATCAGATAGTATTAGTTTACTTTTTAAATTTTAAATTTATTTTTTGACTGATTCAAGTCATTAACTTTAACAACACTTAAATGAATGAATAGATATCCATGCCTATACATTTCAATGCTTTACAACTGTCAATTTTACAGTTATTTGAACAAACACATGAGATCAATAGCCGAACAAAAGCGTTTGAAACGAAGCGTAGATTCTTTTTGACAATTGCAAGGTTATGTTATTATTCGGAGAGTGACACAACTGACCAATTACAGTTTGCAGTGGTCAGAAAGCTCCAATATAATATCTAGAGAAAGCATTTGGACTGGATTCGATTTTTTCGAAAGACGCATAGACCTATGACGTTTTAGTAGGCCCTACACATATAGATTTTCTGCTAATCTTTAAGAAAATGTATTCGAAGATTTATAAGAGTTTGTATATACTTTACTCTCTCGGCATGGTGTGTTCTATCTAACCAACATAAATATACGTGATATTGAGGGTACCTGCATATAGTCTGTCCTTTGTGAAAAGGGAAGTCATTTTACGTCAGGGCGTCAGATGAACTTCATTGAAATCAGGCTCTTACTATCCCCTTAATGACGCAGTTATGGTGACCGGTTCGATCTATTTTCTGACAAATCTCCATTTTCGTCAACACCCATTTTGTCCATTTCGGTGACTCGTCACATGGCATCTCCCAACTAATTATGGTCAGCAGTCAGCGCAGCGCTTCTAACTAAATTAAAAAATCTCAAGGCTCGCTTAGCTCATTATATGCAGGAGCAACCAATTGAAATAACGTCCAAATTGTTTACGTATGTTTGTAAAGCTGTACCAAATCACATATATTGTTTGTGCAATAATGAAAAAAAAACTGTTTAAAAGGCTAAAATATATGCTGTTACATATAAATGATTACAATTTTGTGAGTATAAATAGTATCGCTAACATATCGGACAGAATCAATATACATGTACTGCTCTACCTGAACTTTCATTTAAAAAAATGAATAAATCGTTGGGTGTCCCTGTTCTTAACTGGACAAACAAGAAAGCGATATGATTTCGTTTCCTAAAATTTCGACTAAAAAGGGTGTTTACGCGAGATGACCGCAAGGGGAGGTTAAGGTGAACCCTGCAATTATGCCTTTCACCCATTGTAAGCGAAACTTATTAAATATGGGATCATATTACTAAGGTTGTGTTATTATCGAGTGTGTGAAAATGTTAACACCTTTCATTTGTTTTTCAGACGCAGACATGCCTAATTGTGAGTGAATGCTAAATGATAATGGCTCATAAAATAGGGAATCCGATATTGTTTACGTTCAATTTAAACACATGTACAAAACTACATACTGTGATGTATAAAACCATATTAATGAATTTAACATCTCGCATAAATTTACAACGATAACGTTTATTGAAATTGAACTTAAACGTGTATTTATACGAGAATTCACAAAGACACCACAGAAAACATTGCTGCAAACTCGTGCGGATTTTTTGGGTATTGTCACGCATCTAAATCTATGTCAAACATTTCATTAAAATAAATTAATTCAAATGCCCTTGGGCAAGATTAACACCTTGCACAGGAAGATTGCTAATTGTTTCCAATAAAATCCTTATGTAAGCCCTTCAAATTCAACTAATTCTATAGCACCCGATCCGCAAACAATTCATAATGGATTCTTAATTTATAATTTTCAAGTAGGGGGACCATATGCGTAATAGCCGTAGGGGTAACGTGTACCTAAAACCATTAATTTGACAATATGGGAGGGCGATGGAATATAAAGATAGTGTTGTGATGATTGCGAGTCGATGAGTCTCTAACTACGAAACCCGCATCAAATGCTATTGACCAAGTATACAAAGTCGAACGTCTGTACGTTGCGCCAAAACACCTTTGAATAATGGGGTGGTGAGACGTCCCCATTTGGTAAGACGTTGCGGGACGTCAAAGTCTTTTGAAAGAAATTTTCATCAAACAAAAACTGTTCAACTCGTCTTGTGAAATGCTTATCCGGAGTTGGGTTCACTCGAACCTATTTGTTTTTTTTAATTTGAAAAACTTATATTCTGAACAACCTCGTTGTGTTGTGGACGTCACCAGTTCTTTCTAAACATTTCCCAAACATATCTTACCAGAAGTGTCAACACATACATACACACTCCCCCTTTAACATTTTATCAAAATACGAAACCTTCATAATTCGTTTCCATTGTAATTGTAACCTGTATTTACTAGCTTCCAGCTTTAAGTGTACTCTTTGTTGGTTTTCCAATGAATACAGATAAGGATCGCCATTGTACGAGGCCTTAGCGCCAAATATGTTAAGGATCTTGAAGGTGGGAATTAAGGGGGGTCTGAGGGCGTGAAATAGATAGATATCTGTATTCAGCCAGGCCACTTCAACTATTTTCACAAAATCGAATATACAATTACAATTTAAAGAATGACGTCGGAGGTTAATATTGCGATAAAATAAAATTGCTCCTTGACTTCGATTTTCGAAAACGCATTTAAAGGTAGGAATGTCATGATGTTCTATAGACACGGAACGCTAGGCAATGACGTATTTGGTATTTGAATCAGGAAATTGTGAGCGAAACATAACCAATATCACTATGAATTACATGTTAAACATCATAAATGTAGTAATTCCATAATTATTATTTAAATGCATTGTTATGCAGTTTTTTATGTTACAAAGATGCGGAAGAAATCCGTTACTGTGATATTTATGCATGAATATGTTCCAATTCATATAAAACGTTTTTCCATAACATAATAAAGAAGTCAAACGTCAGAATATTTGATGGTATTGTCCTTTTTTATTGCCAACGGAAGCTGCTTAAAATCCATTCCCGAATAAATAACCTGTGGGCGAACTCACGCATAACAATACAAAGCGTGTCCTTAGATTTACCTTAAAGGGCCCATAAACAGATTATAAAACGGGGTGAGTTAAACCAATAAGCTCAACTTAAATGGACATCACACACGATAAAAGACAATAACGACAAGACGATTGTTGCAAAGTGGCCACGTTTATAAAAGCAAACGTTTTAATAACGTCATTGACAAATTGACGTTCGTTAGAAAGTTAGGTTATGCTGTATATACATGCATTAAAAAAAACTTCGTGTATTTTTTGTTCCGTCGCGTTAAGTATTCTTTTGACATGGATGCCGTTTTTCACATGCGCTACACGTAATCAATTGAAACGAAACTATCATTTAAAATCGACGTTTTTATGACAGCATATGACTTTAAACCAACTAGGATAAACCTCCTACAATGAGCGTCATGAATAGTCTAAACGGAATTTCAGCATGACAATAATTGCGTTGCAAATGGTCAAGAATTTCACAAATTAAGTTTTCATATTCTCATTGAAGATGGTGATCTTATGAAGTAGCCGGTATTTTGTATATAATAGAATGACCCTTGAAACGGACCTAAGTATCGCTTAAATGGTCACTTGTAGCTCGCGACAGGTACAAATGATGGAGTCTAATAAAGCCATTTATTTCAAATGATATGCGACTTGGTGTAAAGGCGGAATGTAACGTAATTATGAAAGTTTCCTAGCTGTGTCATTTTCATATGATACATAGGGAATGGCTTTGGTCACAGTCGGTGATTTTTTTTATGATGGAGAAGCGTTAAAGGAACGTCCACGCACATGAAAAAGCCGGAAAATATTTTTGTGGATTGACAATCCGTAGACCAAACAAGCAGATCTATGATTTTTCTCAGATCAAGGCGTTCACATACAGATTTTTTTTCTTCAAATAACAAAGTAATTGCAGTCACAAAACAACTTTTTGTTTATAATTTTAACTGCTCTGTGATTATTGCTACCAGTAATTGCTTTGGCGTGTGTTGTATAACTAACATTATGCATTGGGATCATTGGGATTCACCGATGATCCATGTACGTAACATGATAGATTGATGAGTGGGTATACCAGCACCATCCATCCTTCCAATTCCTTGCTCAGTCTAGCAGAAAGTTTACAGTTGCTTTCGAAATAGGTGTTAAAACATGCTAAATATTGCAAATACAGCTAATAAAGATTTTAAAAAAGCATACTGTAATAATCTATCAAGGACAATTTTATTTCTTCAAGCATTAATGACTTGAATTTCCTATATTTTATAACCATTTCGTGACAAATATTCATTGTTCAATCCACGTAGAGACCATTGATCATACATTACTTATGTACCAGGCACCTACAATATTAGTAAATAAGAGGTTTATTTTGTACATAAAAATGAAATGTTTGTTAATTTTCTCTCCACTTAATCCACGCATTGTTCTAACCTAACTTTTTTGGACAGAGTAGGTATCTATTTCCTGGGAGGCACTTAGAGAACAAGGAGTTATATTGTTGTTGGAACTATCATATGAACTCAAGTATATGTTCCGAACTGAAATATCATCTAAGTTCAAGACCAGGGTTGCTATGCTTAAGAGGATGGCATCATATTGTTGCTGTCATGCAACTGGAAAAATATAGAATATCGAATAAAATGAGGGACTATATCGATTTATCGCTTGAAATTGTGATATATGTTGTTCGAAGCTGGATGTTGTGATGATTAAGCTCTAAATTCCAGAAAAAACGTCAAACCTCTCTACAGAAATGAAGCTTATCAGTGCAATATTGCTGAATGCCCCTTAGACATATGACATTTAGATGCTTAAGGCCGCGTTCACGCAAACGAAAAAGTTTGGAAACTAGCTCGAAAGCCGATATTTTCGAAAGCCACATTTGTATAAAAACATAGCAATTTATCCCCTCTGTTCACGCAAATATTTAGGATATTTTTTGCGTGAACGTGTATTAAGTTGGCATGTGGTTTAAAACCATGTATGCAATATTGAGAACTTAAACATGACTTTTGAAGTCTGTAGTTAAACTGTCTGAGCATCTGAACTTTTGATACAATGAATGCCCCAACCACAAACCATTCAATGGGTTCGACCCCACATGCAGATAATAGGTGAGAGTGTAATCGTCTGAATAAGTCATATAAGTGTTTGTATTTGCAGTGTAGAACCCTCGAATGTACTAGCCTCAATTGCAATTCAGGTGCTATTAGGCGTTTTTAACGTTTGCCCTTTTTTCCTGAGAATGGAGTGTATATTCAGAAAACACTTATTTCCTTAAACATTGCATGCTTTTGATTACATTATATAGATATGATATAGATATTCATAAGATAGAAATACCTTTATCGATAAGATAATATATGACAAGAGTAACCATATTTCGAAATTATATTTGATACGTGAACTGAGATAAACAAGTATCAAGTTTCTATGTTGACATCCGTTGAAAAGTTTATTTCAAAAGAGTGTTTTAAATAAGGTGTTAAATTACCCCTAAAGCATGAATACTTCAGTTTTACAAACCAGTTGGTTAAAATATCAGATTTCTAAAACTTTAAAAAAGTGGTCCCCTAGGTTTGGAGTCTTTACATGCAGACTGTGGTTATGCGAATCCTAATGCAATTTGCATGAATAATTAGACTTGCATTGTAATGCATCAATAGTGCAAAGTGCAAGTTATTCGAACGAATTAAACTTTATTTTCGGTCTTTTAGTAAAATAACTTTGATCAAAGGTTTTCTATGAAAATGCAATTTTCCAACTAATTGCCTCTTTAGTACCAAGTTTAATCAATTATTGGTGTGTTTTCACATTTTTTTCTAAAGTAAATTTGTAATTTTCAATATTATGTGGGGTCCGTCTAAAAGTCAGGAATTATGCACAATGAAACCATTAGGATTTTGCAATGAATCATTTCTGTCAACCTTTTCAGCGGACATTACATCAAGTGTAGTATATTTTTAAATGAAGTACAATTTAATAACAAATACATACGGGGAAGCACATGTATAAGGCTATTAATATTTTATCACGTTCACCCGAAATGTGAAAGATTTATATTGCCAGCGTTATTAAAGAGTAGGGCAATGATTAAGTTTCCACACCCATCATATATATGTACAGCGCTATGCCTATGCAACCTGAAATGTTAGATTATAAATGTTGAGACAAAATCCCATCTGCAATCATCTATTAGGTAACTGTATATCTGTAATAGTACTATAGCCCTAATTAAGCCACACTCTGAATTCATTAGCTGATCTATTTTATCACATTACAATGGGTTATATAAGTGCTACAGTTAGATAAATCGTCAATGTAAAATTTGAAATGCTGTATAGTGATTTTTATCTATACATGTATATAAATCAAACTAACGACGGAATTCAAAATCGCAACGAATATTGTAGATGCCTATATTCGAGATGCATTCTATATATCCACCTCCAACATAACAAAATTGCACACATTTAAAAAAGGTCATCATTTGAGCGATTATGTATACCAGGGAAACATTTCACAATCATTTACTATGTACCCCGAGTACAGGCCATAAGGAAACACCTTCTTGCACGGCGGGAAGACTATGTTCTACAAAACAAAACAAAATCTGAGAATACTTTTGACGATATATTTCTCTTCCAGGGTTTTTAACACGTCATATATGCGTATTGAAGCGCTCCTTAACCCTTACTTAACAAATCACTCCTCGCCCTAATACACCTGGTAAGAGACTGTTGAGAACAGGTGCACCGAGTGGGTAGCGTATATAAACTATACATTGAGTATGTAATAAGATAACGTTATTGTAATAGTTATATAGTGAAACGCATAAACTGAGGGCTCCACTCATACTTTGATATATGTTTGATATCTATAAGCTAGCAATTTTTTTAGTTGTATGACGCACATTAGGCGTTTCATATCACTAATGAAAATTTAAGATAGGGTAGTCTATAAGGACATTCTTAATTAAGCATGTGTGCATGGAACATAATTCAAGGTTGGTAAAATGTACAACTCAAAAATAGTACGAGTATCTAAAACTTAGGCTGATTTGCTAGTTGTGTTTAATTATTTATATCCAACACAATTATACGCATCCTATAAATGTACGCAAAGACTCATGAGTCGTTATTTGAAAGGTTAATAAACTGGGTGCCTCTGCCTGAAGAGTTGTTTATCCATGGTGAATTAGATATGTGTTTATAAGTAGTTCTGAGGGTGTATTAGAGTAGCCTTAATCGTCCAAATACAAAGACCGTCAATAACTATTAATAACTGCTTATAAACTGCAAGCAGGTATTGTAGAGAACAGCATATGCTTTGATTATTACGAAGAGGGGCTCAGAACCGTATGGAATGTCTACTTTATTGACAGTTTGTGTTGTCCATAAATAGTTTAACATTTGGTGATGATTTCAATGGAACCATATTTTTTTTTGCAATTAAGGTCATTTGAAGTAAATGTATATTCAATATAGGTTGAACCTGATGAACTATAGAGATATACATGTTTATTGCAAAACGTTTTTAACCAGGTCGGTTTATGTTATATACAATTATATCCTGTTCAAAACAGGATAGCACACTACATGATTAACCCATCATAAACTTATCAATGAGAATACTCTTTGCGCAATTTCAAATGACTTCTCTCTGATTATCTCTTCACATTTTGAAAATAACTTTATATGAGATTCCCTTGTATTTTATCAGAGTTGACTATCGGCGCAATTCCACATAAACACTGTTATTTGCGAGCATAAAAATATATGATTATGCATTTCTAATGGTGACGTAAAACTGTGAAATGCAATAACCAGGGCCTAGTTTTATGTATGCTGCTCCCCCTTATTACACCCGAATCATGATTCTTTAATGTAATTTTATGTTTTCATTGTAATATAATACAGTGAACATTTTATGGAAAATTATCGCGCGCCTTCTAATATGAGCTACGCACGCATATCGAGATAGGAATAGCAATAAACGATGATTAGGGGGGGGGGGGCTGCTAAATAATGAGGGCACTAGAATATTTGCGATTTTTTTTCTCATCAGATTTGATGATGCACTTGTTTCTCAAGTTATTTAATTAGAAATCAAGACACAACTTTTTATTCAGTGGTATATAGTAAGCATTAACCTGCTATGTTCATTACTTAAACTTTAAAAACTCATAACTTAAACTTTAGGAATCATTGCTATATATACAATCATGGAAGAAATAACATACCGATTAAACAGACAAAAAGGTAAGTTCTTTTAAAAAAATATCAATTTAAACATTTAAAGAGGCCTTGTGAACATATAGGATACTTCATCGGTATCACATAATTTTAAATTTAAAAAAAAACGTGTGATATAAAGCACTTTTTTCCAAATTTTAGACAGCTTAATCAAACCATTCATTTAAGTTATGATGGACACATAATACCTATCTATTTGCTTATGATGTAAACACAATGAAATTGGTTGCAAATGGCAAAGAAAATGCGCGCGTCAGCTGTCAAAATAGGTTTGTCTAAAATCAGAAAACTTGTTGAAAATGAAATGCCAGAAAAGAGAAAAGGAACAATGATGCATGATGTTTATAGGTTCATATCCCAGTCAAATAGAATATGTATTGAACATTCAATTTGATTAATGGATGAAAAATAATATATCTGGACATTATTGCTCGGGGAATAACTTATTTCATATTTCTAAAATTGGACTTTGGTATAGTACTTTGAAAAATAAACAACCATTCTTTATTTTAGCATTGGACTAAAGATACAGTTTCCAAAAAAATGCTCTTGTCCCCCGAGAAACGTAATTGTAAATTTAAATTTCTCAAGCATGATCTTTCGGGAATAGAAAAACACCATGTAACGCATAGATGAATCGCTTTTAAAAGTCAAAATATCGCGAAAACAATCATTCAACGTGGAATCCACATTTGTATTGCGATGAATGTTTTCCTTCAATACTCCTTTATTGATGAGATATGTACGAGAAGCGAAAGCTGTCTATTTTCACAAAAACTAACTGCTAATTTGCAAATAGCTAGTTGCCAACCTGGTTCGTCAGATTGAAGCGTTTATACAGTGTTGAAACCTATGATTTCATTTGATAATAGAATGACACGATTTGAATATGTAATTGACAAATAAGTGCATAAAAAGCTATCATATCGAATAAAAGTAGCTATTAGTTCAAATCAATCCTCAATGGACTTTAAATAGGGGTTTTATTTATGGCATAGGGTCCGTGTACCTACCGTCCATTCGATTTTTTCGACATGGTACTTGATATAAAAAACGTTTTTGATATCGATGTCGTGATATATGTAAAGGAAACAGCAAAACATAAAACCTTTTTGAGATTTGGTGTTCAAAGCATAAAGAACAACAAAGGAAAAACCTTTTTCCTTTTTGCTTCTTTAAACATAATGTACGTGATACAAAAAAGGAGGGGCGCCACCGTCGCAAACACGCGGGAATCACGTGGTGTTTGTTTATATCGTAATAATTATTTATAGAAATCGCCCTCAAATATATATGTGTAAA
>LQRL01077227.1:0-11315 GCA_001703475.1 Hydroides elegans | reverse complement strand
ATCACACATGCATGGTTTCTGTCAAAACAAAACAAAACCACGTGGTTTAAACATGTGCGCGACAGTGGCGCCACCCCTTTTTCATTCTTCATGCTCATGCCCACAAAACGAAAAAGGAAAAAGCAAACCTTTTTTGGTGTATTGATTTTTCGCGTTTAACATCGAAGAGCAGAGAAGCGTTGTAATTGCTTTGTGCTACTTAAAGCGCGTTAAACAAATTAGTTAATTGCACAAGTATGTTGTATTTTATGTGTTGATTTGAAATGATTTAACACTTTTTTTCGTTTTTCGTGCATTATGTTGATCTCGAAAAAACGAATGGACGGTAGGTACACGGACCGCATAGTGCTTTTAAACTTGGTGAACTTTTGAAAATGATTTCGTTTATTAGTTTTATCACTATTTACATTTACTTAAAATTGCATTTCGATCCGAGGTTATTTCTTGTTTTACTTTTTATGGTCGCTCTACTGTCTTACATATTGTTTTTTTCAAAACGTAACTATATGAGCGTGGACACATATTGCTTTGGTACATAGAATTCTATATTTGGTACATGGCACATTGTTTCGGATTAATCTTTGTAATAATTTCATACTCAACTACTAGGATAGCATCAACCACATACAGTGTATATAAACTTATGTGCTTAAAAGATAGTTGATACTTAATATCTGAATTCTAAACTTCATCTAAATAGCACATTTCCTGCACGATACCCCTACGTTACCTCCTTCTTGTCGCCCACTCAAATCAAACTCATAAAATGCGACATTAATCGTCGAATAAAGTGGTTATCGCACAGATGTAACTATATAAGTTATTTTATAATTTGAAATCATTACTTGGCTTTCAAGCGTCTAGGCACCTTATTGTTATAAAAAAAGTAATGAATGTGTCTAGAGAACATAAGATATAACGAATTGGTGACGTAGCTATAATGACGCATCACGGAATTTTATTGATAAAGCAAAGCGTAAGGCACAACACGGCGTGACATAGTAAAGTAAACATATGCGTTCGATATTTCGTTTTAATGCCCACTATCATTAATATCAAGTAGATTGAACTATTTTGGTAGCATTAATTTTGGTAGCTTTAATTTTGGTACCGTTGTCCGAATGACATGCGACGTCCAATTATGCACAGAGTAAATTTCAGAATCAGATTTTAATTTGATCAACGAAACCTAGATATATCATCATTTATTCAAGATAAATAATGTTCATTTTCATGTATATTGTGTCAATTCAAAGATACATTTTAATGTAAAAAAAAACATTTGTCGACCTCATTCCTCTAGACCCGTATAGGCATTTGAATACCATAGATTACTAAGATTTGTCAAACGTGAAATTGCCTCATATATAGAATCACCAAAGATAACATTCTGTGAAGCTATTTCGTCTTTGATGCCTGACACAGATATGTTTTAATCATGGCGATTAAAAACGACAGGCTAATAAACTAATCATGACATAAAACTCTTAATGTATACTAGGGTTGCGGATGAGATTTATGTAGAAAATATGCATAAAATCGGAATAAAAATGCCTTGATATGTTGTAGATTGTAGGTCCAAAGTGGCAAATTATGACGATCGTCTACAAGTCACAATGTAGCAAAGTCAATGCTATATTGATGTTAACGTTTATTTTAGTGACTTGCGAAATCACGTTATTGCGACGCAATAAATGAATTCCAAAACCTTAATTGCACCATTTTTTTTTGCGAAAAGAATGAAATACGTAATGTTGACGATTGTCTGAGTGGGGTCCAAGTAAAATTGATTACGGCGACACAACATGAATCTTATCTCCTAGAGGTTTATTTATTTTGAAAGAAAATATATTGCTGAAAAAGTAATGTGAATGTATAAGTATTTAGATATATTCTTTTGATTTATGCGGACTAAACATTGCTTTCAATCTGCTTTGTGTGTTGTCTATAATTCTTTTAGTATGCTGTTTTCGAACAGAAAAACAATACATTTTAGCTGCCTCATTAATTAGTATATTTCGAGCACGATATAACAGTTTTATATTCAACTAGCCATATACCACTCCATGCATTAATTGGCGAGCATCAGTAGTTGGAATGCCCCTTAAGTTCTCCAGTTCTCGAGACTTGTCATCGTTTTGACGTTTCTCGTCCGGTCGGTTGACGCGGACACGACTGCTAGGGTCCGACAACGAAAAACATGGTGAAAGGAGTTCCCTTTGATGTGTCACTACGCCGAATGTTTTGCATATAGGCGACCGGGTCTATTGACCGCACTGATACAGTGGGTGACGTGTGACGTTTTTTTTGTGTTGTACCATATAAATATTCAGGTTTTTCGATGTATGATTTATGTTTAAAATGAGATTCAAAATTCACTATTTTTTATATGAGTCGATTTCCGATATGGAAAGCACAGTCAAACGTTTTAGATTTGTGTTATGTTTTGAAAGGACCAAGAGTGTGTTCCCATCTTCTGCAAACATATGAGTGTAAACCTAATTCAGCATAAACCACAAGGCCTTTATCTTATATAATCATTTTAATTAAGCTTATGCCTACTTTTTAAGGGAATACATGTTCTGCCTTTCATAAGTGTACGTCGCTCCTGAATAACTATTTTTGCTATAAGTTTAATAAATATATCTTTTTTTCATTTTTTTTAATTGCAGGGGTTTCAAAACCATATCTCCATGGAATATTAAAAACCATGAAAAACAGCGTATTCATAACAACAACAAAAAAGCAGTAAAGCACAATACCAAAAATAATACATCATTCGGTGAAGGCAAAAACGGATAATGGCTCATGACAGCAAGTGACAATGTTTATTTGTCAGTGACTGCTGACCAGTCATGCTTTAGCACCTTACGACATGCATTCGGTCACCCGGGGGTCGGACAATATAGGGCCCGATGGGCAAAATGTGACTCGACGTCGTTAATGAAATTATTGTAAGCGTTGGTTTGTCGTTTATATCCATGTCATCTAGGCAATGCTGGTGGCATTCGGCTATGGGGAGGCATTTCGGAGATATCATATTGGGCGTTCATGGAACGTTGCACTGAAATTACAAACTGGATATTATTTTCATTTTTGCTGCTTGACAAATACTAATGCTATTATGGTATTTTGCCTACCCAAGACGTTGATACAACGCACTAGGTCTAACGCACACCTTTGGATGAAAGGGGTGAGATCGAGTGTATAGATACGACAAAAAAGATGTATCGATATGATTTCAATTTCACTGTCCCTGAAGTCATCTCATATACAGTTTTGTTTCAATCAACCCAACTGGAAATGTCCTGAAATCAAACTTGCCTTTATTGGTGTAACATGCTTTTTGAATATCAAAATAAAATGGATGTGTAACTAGTCGGCTTGACACCACTATCACATCTAGTTCTGTGGAAACAACCTGGTGGCTTAGCAAAAATCACCTACCTGATGCTCCAATTATTCAAGAAGTCCTTTTCAAACATCCTTAAATATCGTCTTTTAAAACTTCAACAGCCCGCAAACTCTATTCCAAACTATACAAATAGATATAAAAAATATAAGCGACTTACCAGGTATTCCAGGTGACCCCGGCAGTCCATCCTCTCCCCTCTCCCCTGGATCACCTTTAAACCCCTGCGGTCCCTTAGGCCCACGGACGGGCATGCTGAAGTTATCCATTATCGCATTATCGCGACCTCCTTGGCAGTTCAACTCGAGTTCGCAGAATCCGTTTCTATCTTCGCGTAACTTCCGGCGACGGCCGCTTCGGTCGGGGCGATCGCGGTCGCGCTCGGCGAGCGTGAGGAGCGGAGAGGAGTTGAAGTAGATGAGAAGGAGGACGAATGTGTGGATATTCATGGTTGACTTGTTATGTGGCGTTTTAAAGCTACAAAAATAGAACACGATTAAATAAGATACATCGGGCGTACTCAATATTCAGCCATAGTTGTTATACTGTGGAAGTATGAGATGGGCTAAATACGAATGTTATTGGTTGATTGATTATTGGTGATAGTGCGGTCGCGCTCTGCGAGCGTGAGGAGGGGAGAGTTGATGTGGAAGCAGATTAAGAGGAGGGCGAGGGTGCGGATGTTCATGGTTGATTTGTTGGTTGGCGATGTGGCTTTGTTGGGTGACCTGTAGATATATAATAATTAATTGCTTACAAGTGCTTGCTTAGTAATAGAACTAATTATGTCACTTTGGAATTCGATGAGGAAAACGAAAGACAAGGAAAATCGAATGCAGTTACGTAGTTGATGTCACTTGAGGTGAATGTATGAAATTTGTGTAGATGACGGACACTAAATTAATATATGCACATAAACCTGTAATAAACGGGAGCTAATAAAAATAATATGCATATAAGCCCTTATATGTATAATATAGGATATGAATTGCTCCCATAAAGGGCAAACGGCAAAGCCCAAGTTCAGGTGTATGTGAATTTCAGATTTCAGTATCATATCAAAATTTGAATTGCGTTTATAACTGTCAAAATGAACACAAATTAAAAGTTCATAATTCTTAGAATCATGATTTAAATATATAGCATGCAAAATATAATGTGTGAAGAAATTTGATATGTAATAAAATATCGCGATGAAACAGGCATAGGACATTATGCTTTTAAATTGTGTTGCGTTAAAATAAAACTGATTTTTCTGTGTCAGATCAACATAACACCACATATTAAGTACAATATGTAATATAAGAAAGCGCAAATATGGAAATAGCATATTGTATTTTAATTATGTTGATTGTAAATAAAAGAGCATTCAAGGCAAATTTAATGTATCAACAACATGCATGCACGAAAAGTATATTGAACTTGGAAGGAAATGGCAAAACGTTATAATATACTAATGGCGTGTAAGCCTGTCTAAGAGGGATGTGCATGTAATAAAAATCTATCCATCGCATGACTGAGGTAAATATTTTGTAATCTAACATTATTTATAAATATCATGAGCTAAGATTGACGATCTATTAAAATGAAAAATGTGAACATTTTTATTTTGTCGAATACATAAACAGAAGTTTATTTTCAATATCAGAGGCGCAAAAACATTACCCCCTCCCACAAACTACCCGGCTTCCTGTACTCTCATAATCAAAATCATAACTCTGTTTTTTAAATTAATTTGAGGATGCCTAGTGAATCGTTGAACATAATTAAAGATCGAAAGGTTCCAAAACTAAGTGATGTGCAATATATACCAGCCAGCTTTCTTGCTACGATCCTCATATTTTGATAATAGTGAAAGGACAATTTGTCATTGTAATTAGAGAAGCATGTGCTAACTGTTGCAAGTGATTTTTTAATCAGAAAACAGCAGTTCCTTTAATAACAAACGATATATTAGACATGTTTTGTGTGTATCTTAATAACAAATATGTATGTTCAAAGGATCCAGATTTGTTGTTTGACAGGTAATGTGAAGCATATCCGACTCGGCAAGACGTCGATCAACATCAAGAGGACAATCTCCTTATGGGTTTTCGGAAAGTATGTTTTCGTCGCGGTCGTACGGACAACGTCGTTGCAATATTTCAATGATAACGTTTGCCTGACGTTAGGACATAACAGGACGTCATTTGTACTCAAAGTAGTGCGTACTTTTGACGTTTTGTTTTAAAGCAACGTGGCGTTGATGACCCTTGCCCAGTTGGTTCATTCATTAAACAATACGTCGCCTAGTGTATTAAACGTTAAATAATCCATTGTGGCTGCTAATATCGACGTCATTTTAAAAAATGTGATGGTTTGAAAAGAATTATCGGGATGACATATGCACGACGAAACAAAAATTGTACAAGTTTTGAATAATGTTTGATATTACTTGATCCATGTAAATTACATCTAATAAATCCAAGAAAATGTTTATATATTGAGGTCCACATCTGGAATCATTTAAATACGGAATATTTACAGTTCTCTGAAACGACTGATACATGCTCTTTGTAATTTCGCTGCACATGACAAATCGAAAAGGAATCCTGCATGTCATAATTAAATCCATACATATTTGTATAGAAATGTTCCGTCAAAAATAAAGCATTTTTGTTTACTTTTACGTGATCGTTAAATAACTAATATTAAGCACCATTAACACACTGTTGTGAATGTCATCCTTTTGTCGATGTTTCCAAACCTGTCCTTAACCAATGAATGACTCTATTTGCACAAAAAAAATGTTTTCGATCTATGCAATTATAACTAGAATTCCATACAATGAACTTTGGCCGTTTTGTTTTATGGAAGCCTTACAAAGAATTGAGTTTTTCAGGGACCACGTTACAGATGTGAATACACTGTGTATCCATATACATACAATGTAGGCCTATATATGTTAAAATGTCATCGACATTTTCTTATCTGGTGTTTAATACTAAACATTCAGTGATCAAATAGAGCGATATAAATTCATATTTTATATCATTATTCTCGACAGGGATCGGCATATGTATAGCATGTAGTCATTCCTATGCAAATGTCGACGCAACGTTGTTTCAACATCCGCAACAAAAATTAATTCTCGGCGAAATGACAACGTCCCTTCGACGTTGCTCTGTCTTGCCGGGCAGTATTCCAAACGAAATGAAGTTCCGCAAAGGTTTTGGTACAGTTTTCATTCTCATTTTAACCACACCGACAAAGATAACTATATTCTAGTTTAGCAAAAACAAGTTAATTAAAGCATTGTCATTTTCAAAAAGCGCATTAGTTTTAACTGATGAACAACGCCAAGCAAGAATACGTGTTCAGAGGTGTGATAATATAAGGGTGTCTATGTAATAAATCGGATAATACATCAGGGTACCATTATAATTAACGCGCTTTAGTTTAAGAGTATGTAATTAACTGTGGCTTAGAACTAGTTTTATATTGTTGTTAAATATGAGTTAAATAATAAGATCATATGTTTAAGAAAACTAAAGTTTTATGGTATAAACCCTCAAAACTTATAGCCATTTTATTGTTCTAGCAATAAATATTTTTTTTTTTTAAAACAAAGATGATCTCAGATTATTACAATACTATTAATGAGAGAGTCAGACTTTATGTATGCTAATCAACACTGATATTGATATAAATCGAATGTTTGTATTCGAAATAGTTTTCAAATCACAAAATTGAGTATAGAGGATAATCTGCAAAATACTGTATGCCGCTCAGTATGTTAAGATAAAATTTGTCATCTACCACTAACTTTTATTAAACAACGATCAGGCTCGAAACGTTACATTGAAAATAATAATAATAAAACAATTTGCGCACCATGTTTTTTTTCAAATTTAATGCTGATGTGATGTTTATAGTTTAAGATATTATAAGATGACAAAATTATAAGCAATATTTCATGTTAAATTACACCAAAACTTACCAATTTGTTGAGTTATCCAAAATTTTACTCCATAATGGAAGTGAATTGTTTCTATATCCAATACCAGATTTATATCCGTCTTCCTAAAATATCAAACAAGAACACTTTAAACCGTGTATACAAAAAGCTCAATTACTTTTGTAAATAATGATTTTTTATTGCAATAATCCAATAACTAAATCAAACTTCGTATAATGGTTTTACTATGTTATCCAAATATTTATCTAGGATGTGTGTTATTTCAAAAACATATCTCGAGACACCGAGATACAGTATCCAAAAAGCATAAATTAATGTATCTGTTACACTATACGAACACCCACAAATAACGTTTTCTTTAAATTAAGAACGTGTTACCTTTTAAAATATCAATTGAATTAGGTGCTGAATGTTTTTGCAGTTTATTCCGTTTAGCAACAATGCAAAAGCTACATTTACAAATTGCAGCGTGTATTATCTTACAAAATATGCTCGTTTTTGAACGCTATAATGTAGTGTGAACTGCAAATTAAAACACCCGTTACTTTATGCGAGTTGATATCAACTATCCCAAAAACGAAAACCTAATGGTACAATAAATAAATAATCTAATTCATTCTTCCAACAGTTCAGTCGATTTATTATCCGAAATTATATGCCTTTCCTTTTTAAATAGCACATTAATCTTATCCCATAAAACACACTCTTCCAGTTTTGGAATCCTCGCAAAAAATATATAAAACAACCCTTTTTCACAGACAAGGTTTGCTAGTTAAAGTCCATCTTTATAACTATATGCCTCTCTTATAAAAAGCAAACTACATATAAGGCAGTAAAATAGCTCATATGCATTAAAGTCTCTCTAAAGCAATTTGGTTTATTTAAAACATTAACGCCAGCTAGAATATCAGACCGCAATTGGTAGTCGATATATGAGTGCTTTAAGTCGAGGGGTATTTCGACTTAATCTTGCAGTTCTGTTCATGTCCTGTAAAAACTAAAATCATACTTAATAAATACATTGAAATAAATCTTTTTTTATAACAATAATAAACATTATAATTACCGTGATAACATCATGAAAATAAACGTGTGCAAAGAGAGCACAAGCATCTCACTTGAATAAAAATTATAAAATAAACATGTATATTAGATCCCAGCACAAAGTTCTACATGTATGTATTAAGAAGCATACTCAAATTATATATAGTATAACTATAATCATATTAATTTAAAATAGAATGCAATAACGTTGTACTGATATTTTTCTCTAATATTTTCGAGAATTAAAATTTCATATAAAGCTGCAAACATTCAATCATGATATTTCATCGCATTATTATATTTAAACCTTAAGTGACTTAGGGAACAACGGTGAAAAGAAAAACCACTACTCCAAATAAAAATCACATGCGAATAGAAATTTTCGAACTTTTTTAGTTATGTAAATAAAATCCCAAATAAATATATCAGACCCGAACCCATTCCTAAGACAGGACAGGGAAAATGTTTGGAAAAACATGCATTTCCAATAGCAAGAAATATCAATATGTATTGTCGTGTATTTCATCATGTCACTACATTAAGCTGATATATTTGTCCATGTTCATTTATATTTTCACATATCAATCATGCATCTTACCGTATATGATGAACATGTGTAAAGATCAATGTATTAATACTCAGCAACACGTAAAGTAACGATGAAAGGACGTTTCGATTTGGACCCCTATAAAAATGTCCGGACTTCCATTTGGACAAGGACAAAGATAAAGCCGACAAAGTCGAACGAACGAAGGGCGTGTATTTGACGTCGACCGTAAATGGACGTTAGAAAAATTTCATATGGCCCAAAATAAGAACTGCCTCTCGATGGCAAGTCCAAAATCGACCTGGTATGGAAGACCGTTGACGAGATGTTTAGCCAGTATGGGGCTATATGATAACTCTTCTTCCCCATATTTTCAGTCCCTGAAATATTTCAAGAGCTTATCACTTGGTTATACAACCGGGTTAAATCACCCATCAGCAATTTCATGCTTGATATAAGTCAGAAGTGGCCAGGTCGAGACGGCTGGGTGTACCGCAAAAACGGTGTCTCATATCCCGTAAAAACAAATAGGGAAATGGTTGCAGTATATCTAGGTAGGGTAGGGTTCGCAGAAATTTCAATGTTTATAAACAAACACTTTTAAATGAGTGACATCATACGACATTGCCTCAAATTCGAATAGGTATTTTGGGTCATTCTCTGGTGTGCACTCCAGAAATTAAGCATGAAAAACACGATTTAGGTTATATCCAATGAATTCTCCAATGGACAAAGGTTTAGAACAGGACAGCAAAAAGGATTGAACAGAGAAGATAATTCGTGAAACAAATATGACAATATTTGTTTTGTTTGCAAGGGGACGGGATATAATTAAGCAAGTAAAAATCACAATAATATAAACATATAAACGGTAATCCATCTTTTAGAAAAGTACATAGCAAAACGTATCCATAAATCTAAACACCGACAAGGTCATACGTAAAGGATCATACATATATTCATCAAAGCATGTAATTACCGAATTACGCAAGCTTTCATTGAATACAAGATGGCAGATACATAGCGAAAGGTGTACATGGTCCGTGTACCTACCGTCCATTCATTTTTTCGAGATGAAAACAATGCACGAAAAACGAAAAATAGTGATAATTCATCTCAAATCTACACATAACATACAACATACTTGTGCAGTCAACTACTTTGTTTAACGCGCTTTAAGTAGCACAAAGCAATTACGATGCGTCACTGCTCTTCATTGTTTTAACGCGAAAAATCAATAGACCAAAAAGGGTTTGCTTTTTCCTTTTTCGTGTTGTGTGCATGAGCATTAAGAATGAAAAAGGGGTGGCGCCACTGTCGCGCACCCATTTAAATCACGTGGTTTTGTTTTGTTTTGACTGAAATCGTGCACATGTGATAATTTTTCAAACATATATATATGAGGGCGATTTCTATAAATAACTATAACGAAATAAACAAATATCATGTGATTCCCGCGTGTTTGCGACGGTGGCGCCCCTCCTTTTTTGTATCTTGTGCATATGTTTAAAGAAGCAAAAAGAAAAAAGCTTTTTCCTGTGTTGTACTCAATGCATTAAACATAAAATATAAAAAGGGTTTTGCTTTTTGCTCTTTCCTTTTCACATACCAAGAACTTGATATCAAAAACGTTTTTTATACCAAGTACCATGTCAAAAAATCGAATGGACGGTAGGTACACGGACCGTACATCCCTGTATTTAAGCAGTTAGTCCTAATCTTAAGCGCATTAGCCCTGAAGAAGACGTATGAGAAACTAAACGGAAACTGTGTATATCTCAGCTTTTTTGGATGATGCATCATTTTTTGGTTCGCGCTTTTTTTTTCGCATATTTTCGCCCGCGGGTACGCGAATATATGGTTTAAAAGAATACATTTTTAGGTTCGTTAACCGACTTATATGTATTGGTGGTTAAGCGGTTTTCATACTGACCCATATTCGAAAATTTTTGGAAAGTTAGCAATAAAAAATGAAAATCTGATGTGTGCTCTTTATTAAACTAATGTCGTGTTGAAATTCGTCAAACAAGATATAGTTTGGCATGACTTATCTGAATCGAAAAGCAAAAGATTAGAAACGTTGTCGATATATTGGTTAGTACACACACCCGCGTTTGTTTTTTGAAATGAACTTGGCGAGTGTAAGACATCCTGTTATACATATATCGAGGGAGTTGAGAGGCCCTGGGTCCTGGATGGCGTTTGGTAGAAACGTTTATGTATGTAAATGGTTTATGAATGTATGTTTTTCTACACAATGAATTTTATCACATCATTGACTGTAAGACTTACATAAAACAATCACTTTGATAAAACAAGTGATTATCCATCAATCTTATATTATAATAATCACG
>LQRL01077223.1:1210-13033 GCA_001703475.1 Hydroides elegans | reverse complement strand
CACGTTAAACATATGTTAAAACTAGAAGTCTGTAAATTTTATAGTTTTCATTTTATAACAAAATGAAAAGTGTAACAAATTAAACTGAACACCTCTTGTACCATCATAGAAATTACGATGATATAGTCCTTAAAACGAGTTCATTCATTAAATAGCATCGGTATCTTAGAACCGATTGTTCCCTATAATACAAGCGAGTGGCAATCGTGTTGCGAAATCATCCTTGAATGCATGGATTTTTTATTGAACAATAGCGACCCGAATAGCCATTTTGAGAACAGGGTCGGAGTATTAACAGCTGGGGTTCACATCAGCCATTTGAACGACCCATTCTAAGACAGAATTAAATAACTAAGAGAAAAAACATTTGTTGTTGTTTTTTTTATATATATGGAACTCAGTATGAAATGACACTTACATGTTTTATGCATTTCAAATCCTAACTAATTTATCCCCATATCTCTAATCGTACGCACAGACACATGCATGTTTTGTTAAATATCCTTCAAATTTTGAAAGGAAAAGTTAATGCAGCGATATTGGATCCACCATATTTTCGCAGATTTTATGAGCAATCGCTTAAAGTTTCGCAAGTGCCCGCCCCTAGAGTCTACCATAATACGGATCACATTTTTGCAAAAGGAATCCCTCAAAATTCCTCTTCTTCGTAAGCGGATGAGGAAATATGATGACAATGATGAATAAGGCCTGATCTTGTAATTTCAGCGCAGATAACTTGATTACAATGTACCTGCTTCATATAGATTGACATTCTATCACTATATTCAAGGACCGAGAAATATTGGAACAAGTCCTGATTATCCCTTTATTTAAAGGCTACTCAAAACAATTTATGGATTGTAAAACGATGCAAGTACTCATAAATGACATTAGTCAAATGAACGGTAAAAAGATGAATGTAAGGATTTGGCAATCTGAAAGGAAATTAAAAATATGCACTTTGGCGATTAGGAAAAGCGTTTCATTATACTTCATTTCAGATTTTAGAAATGAAATAATAGCCATATGCAATCAACAAATAATAAAACGAAGATTGTAAGATCACAAATTCATCATAAAATCCTGGTCAATATTAACTTTTTGTCGTGATGCTACTTTATCAAAGCAAAACATTCTCTCTATACTTCCTTTGCGGAAATAAAATGAATGAATCAGTACGCCCATAATACAACCACTGTCTACTCAAAAGCCCCAAAGGATACATATATGAATGATATATAGGATCTGACAAGCGTACATTAATACGTCCATCCATCTCCTAGGCATCTTTCAATATTTGCACTAAAAGACTAAACAGATGGGGGAAAATATGATGTTGGCACTGCCCAAGGGCAAACAAAATGAAAAGTCCTCCCCCCCCCCCCTCCAAAGAAAAAAAAGGGGGAGAAAAATAAGAAAAAAAATGGGTCCCTGAAAACTTACCCACTTTTCATCATCTGGCAATTTATCATCTGAGAATGAAAGCAAGACAAGTGGAGTAGAAATAGGTTGTTCAGTTATAGCTACTAATTGTCTGAGCACAGGGAATTAGAGGCCTCTTCAGTAGCCATAAACAGGAATTGTTTCATGGATATAGCTGTGTCAAAAAGGCCAAGGCATTTTTCATTTAATATCAAAGCTCAGATGGTTCAGTTGGTATTGTGGTATGTATGTCACTGGCATATGAATAAGGAATTTACTGTCAAATCTAAACAAAATTTTACACCAGTTTTGTTCAGGTGTGGACTAAGATCCGTCGTCCCGCTCTTATATTTGCTGTAAACAAAAAAGACAATAGCCCTTGCCCTTCGATATTTTATATAATTGTCGACACGATTATCTGGATCCGTGTATTTGGTTGTAAGAACAGTTTCACCTCAAAATCGAAATAGTTGCACTCGTTCGTAATTGGTGTACACAAATAATAAGTGCACTTATATCTCAAGATACAAAACAATAGAGTATAATCGTTGATAGACACATGTCAAAACCTCAGTTTCCCTAGCTTTCATCACAAGCAAGCAAAAATCTATTTTTCCTTGTTACAATTTTCATTGTTCGATGAGAGACATTGATAGAAATTATTGCTTGAGAAGAGCAACATTTAATCAGCTGGCTATATAAAGAGCAATACCCATATTACAATGTGTTTAGTTTTCATAACGTACAGTTGTAAATCTGCATTATAAAGTGTCGACTTACTTGATTTCAAGTTACCTTGCGCTTAATCTATCTTGTCATGAACAGCATTTTTTTAATCGTATGATCATTAAAGTGCCGTCATTTCATATGCAACAATAAGAAACATATCCCGGTACTGCGCTGTCGTTTACTCGTTTTAATAAAACTTAGACAGAGAGACGTCGTTTTAATATGTTTATGTTTAATGTACTACAGGGGAATCTGTGAGGTTATGGAATATGTTAATTTATGGACCGTGGTCATTCGGTAGTTCACTGAGCAAACATACTCCGGTCATAAAACAAGTCTGAAAAATGGTCCTAGGTTTACTTCACTTAATAAATTTAATCCAATATGATCATTTTTATATAGCAATATTGTTCTTGTTATCAACTTCTATCTAGTGTGAGTTCCTTATTTTTTAGGAACAATATCGTAGGTCCATTTTGTCATACATGAAAACTGAATTAAACATATTCGTAAAAACACTTACCAACAATTGAATAATTTTGAAAATTGAACTGAATAATTAAACTATCCAAAATGAAGCGTGTTTTATCCTGGTTCAGAACGATCCCTTGAGTTCAACAAAACCACAATGAGTAGATACTCATCAAAGAAGAGTTATGAACAAACTTATTTAATGTTAATACGCCCATTAGAATATGTGCACGTCTTTGAGTAAAATAGCCATAGAGCTTGGTTTGAGCAACCTGCTTTATAAACCACTGTAAACCAGGGGATAAGACACAATGCATTGAGGAAGAGCTGTAGCGAGGAGAGAGCACATGGCGAGGCTTGGAAAGGAGTAATCCATCATGCGAACCAATTAATAGGTGTCTTGGCTCGCCTTTCGTTTTTTGGAGAAGGTGATCCTATATTATGAGGGGATCCCTATTAATATTATTGTTTCTTGTCGTTGTATGCATAATAATGGTGTTGCTTTGTGTGACTTATTGTTGTAGATGTGCGAAGGTGTTTTAATAAGATAATATTGGCTACGCTCAACTTACGTTGTTTTAGGTGAATGGGAGAGGGAAGAACCAATGTGGTGAAGGGATCCCACATTATCATTATTAGCAGATCCAATGTTATCGCGGTGGTATTGTGTTGTTGATATGATCTGTGCTGTTTTGTGACATATTGTGTTAGGTGTGTATCAAGGTGCTATAAATCAAATTACATGAAATAAGATCCACATCATACTGCACCGGTCAGTATGGATCTATACTGATACAAGCATAGTCTTCACCTTCCCACTCGGCAAGACGTCCACGGACGTTGAGCAGGCGCCCTACTTTAGGCCAGTATGAAAGTTTTCCGGTCCACCTTATACGTCACGGACGTAAATGAGACGTCGCATCGACGTCGCATCTGAGTCTGACGTGAAAAATACGTTTTACGGACGCCGGGACGTAAAACGACGTCCGGAAAACTTTCATACGGGCCCAAAGTAGGTCGTCACGTCCGAATGCGACGTACTATGGACGACCCTTGCCGAATGGATTATATCCATGATCTACTTTCAATTAGTAAACCAAAGTTGGAACTTACTTTAATTACTTAATCACTGCCATATTGATAAAAGGAATATGTGATTAGTTGATAGACATGAGTATGTGCTCATGTGTATTTATGATGAACCTAATGAATAATTTTATGATTATGTAAGATCGCGTTCTCGCACGCAAAATGTAGCCAACTATATAAATTATTATTTGACCATCAATCAATGCACTCAAAGTACTGTATATTATAAAAATAATGAACGTTTAAACTATAAATTATTCTATGTACCAACTCTATGACTCTTCCTGGATATATATTACATTAAATATGAATGAGCACATCAAATGAAATGACTATGAATAATACATATTAGAAGTCTAGCATAATATATCAGATTATATATAGACACTTGTTAAAAACGATACTGCCTACGTTTGTATATAACTAATTCCATCCCAGAAACTGTTGTTTTAGTACTAACAGCTTACGAGATGCTCATCAAAATATACTCGACAACAAAAGAAATGTCCGGTTGTTCAAATTTCTGTAACTTCAAAAGTATTTGGTCGATTTTATTCAATTATGCACCAAATTAAACAGCACATAATGTAAGTTCATTTAATAGGTTTTTGCGACTCTATATTTGCTATCGACGATTCGGCGAACTCTTGAAAATGAACAAACGAAATAGCGAGTAACAAACCCTCAAATATGCATTTTCATGGATGTTTGAACTATCTTGCCAGGAATTTTACAGCTATTTGGTACATTTGGACTCTTTAGGTGCATATTGAAAAATTCAAGCCAGTTGCGGCGATCGCTCGAGTTGACAAAGTATTTTGCGAATGGTCAGACGCTAGGCACCGGAAGTGCCAGCTTTCGTACAATTGTTCAAAACAACTGTTTGAATATGTCAAATGCTGCCTTCACGGGTTTTCTAATGCTGCATTAATGGGTTTGCAACCGTTTTAGAAATAACGTTTCGCTTATTTTCTCGTTACTTCGAAACACGAGTTTCATCGAAAAGTCACACTCCGTGAACCTTTGTTAAATCCGTAGTTTAAGTTTTCCATCAATAAAAACAACAATTTTTCGTGCATGTCTAAGTCAACCTGATGGTCGATTTCCACGCCCTAGCCTCTCAGCAATGGTGCGCGCAAGCGTATGCCTCGATAAACAGATCGACGTATTCTACTCAATTTTAGAGTGATTACGCGGCTAAAATGACCGTTAAACAATTTTTCATAACTCGTAACTCTAGATTACAATGTTCTAAGATAATTAAAGCGTATTCACTTAATAATCGATTGTTTGTCCGAAACCGCGCCTATATCGAGCGTATTTTCAATGCATTTCGCGACATCGTTTATATTGAAAACGAGGACAGCAACGGCCTTTTGGTTTATATTTTCTATTGTGCAAACTTTTGAAGAGAATATTGACAATGACCGTTTTCGTTCGAACGCGCCGTCAATATAACCAGGTTAAGTTATCCCTTTCAATTTTTGCCGAGTTTATTCGACAATTACGGCTAGGCTATTGAGCGAATGGAATTCAAAGTGCAATGAACCGAGTTTAGAGCATGTGAGCAATCTTGAAATCATACCGCTTTTATTGTGTAATGTGATTAAAACGGTTTTCGCAGTTAAGCGCCAAAAACACGTTTTTCCGACATTTTACGATGTGCGCTGCGACACATGTGGCATAGAAATTAACTATTTCTCACCGTTTTTGAGTAACGAAAATCTTATACCTTCTCTAGCACATAGCGCTTTTCCTCTCTAACCGATACTCATCGAATGATGATCGAAATCAATGTTTCTTAGCCCTTCGATAAAACGAACGAGATACTCGTCAAACGGAGTCCAGATTGTTAGGTTTGCGAGACTACCTTTAATTATCATAACTGAAAATAACAAATGTGTTTTAATTGGTTCCACTTTCGATACAATGAAAAAATGTTAACCTAAAATAACCGGACACTTCTTTTGTTGTATTTCAAACCTTAGCTCAAATTCAAATTTATAATGTTACATTTTCTGGTTTTAATTGTTACAAATTAAAACCTATTTTGCATCGATAATTTGCCCGAATACATACGCGACGGGTCTACGATGAGGTAGAAAGTCTTGGCGTCAAACGTAATTTCAGCGACATTCACCTTAGATGCGTTCTTTTATATTACCATATGCTCGGTAAGGATGGTTACACGTCACTTTTGGACGCGTCTAAATGATGTTTTCCGGGCGTCAGATAAACATTCTTCTTACGTCCAGCTTCGTCGCACCGAGTGGGCCTGTTCATGGCTATAGATTGGATATCATAATTTATAATCTTTAAGGTTCTATCAAATTAAACCTTATTGTATAAAAAAACGTTGATTATTGCCTTTGCTAAAGTTTGTTGACCTTACATTTGGATCAGTTGTCATATTTTGATAATGCAAAAAAAAAACGAACAATGAGAGAGATAAAGACTATAATACAATAAGTCAGTCGTCGATGGACCTGCAAAAGTGTGAAACGACCTTCTTCTCACCAAGTATTACATTAACATGTGCCGGGTGTGTATCACTATTTGATTATAAAACAGAAGCAGCCAATGAATATATCATGGTTAAACGGTTTCCAAGAGCATCTCTACTCTACGCTGCATGCAATATGTTTCCCAAGACCATTGTATCATAAGCAAAGCCATTGACCAAAAAGTCTTCTCTTTACCATTTGTTTCCTCCGATCCGCATTATTACATCACCACTTATACCAAAATGTCCTCCAACATTGACCAATACAATGTATGTACTCAAACCGTTTCGAAAATGTTTACTGCTGTCAATGTGCCGTTCCAGATACTGTTCCTATATTGATCGGATATTCCTTCTCATGATCGATATCATGCCCTGTGTTCGTTTAAAATAGTTGTTCCCACCGGTTTAATTAAGAACTTTTTTCTCGATTAACCCATTCGTTTTATTGCAACCTTTTTATTCACTTTCATTTCACGAATACATGGGCATAGCTAAAACAAATTGTACAAAATCGTGGTTTTGGTTACCCCTGAAAAATAATCTTTTCAGAGACAGATGTTATGTAACGGCTTTGAGTTTTTAGTATAGCACTTTGATGGTTCTAACCATTTTTTTTCATCGAATGGCCTTTACGCTTGACAAAGCTATTCCCAATCTTGCTGGTTTTCCTATGCAGTATTTTGTTTTAAGACGTCAGTTGTTCAATTTTTAAAATAAAAAAATCCATAAAAAATGGTTTAATAGTTGATAAAACAGTGAAGTGTTCATAACCCGAACTGAAATATCATAAGGGTGTCGGTTTTTCCAAAACTGCAAAGCAATGTTTCAAGTTATGAAAAGTTTGCAAGCATTGTATAAAATGCTTGACGAAACCCTAATTAAAAAATCACATAACGGGAAAATTGCAAACCTTTTTCTTGTGTATTGGGGTAGGAGCAACCCATGTTTCCATAATTCTGATAAACACTTTAACTCTCTAGTATAAGAGCGGGGAAACGCTTTTAGGGTCAGGCCTTATAGAAAGGCAAATCTGTTTGGTTCACTGTTGTCTCTACGAAAATCTTTTGTGATATTTATTCTGAATAAAAAAGAACATGCCATAGTTTTCGCTTTGATATGGTTCAACCCCTTTTCTCTGAATTTTGTTGATTGAGCACTCATTTTGAAATGTTTGTCATATTAATCTATTGAAAGTTAATTGAATGATAGACTTTTAATGTGACATGTCCGTTGTAAAATGGTAAACATTGTATGATAGCTCATCTTTACCACGAACCGTTATGTGTTTGTTTCTAGACTGGGTTACGTCTTTTTCACGGTTTCATAAGTAGATCTACTATTATCAATTTACAGTATAATATATAGTGTATATTAACTAAGTCGATGCATAAAAAGAAGGTTATTAATTAGGAAAACCACGTCCTTATCACATCCTCTGAACTTAATCACCTGACGTATTAATAAGGCTCTATGCTAGGCGCATATGAAAGTTTACCGGACGTAAATTTAAAATGATAATGGTATTTGCAATGCTCTGGAACATAACATCTAATAGAACTTCAAGACGAAGAGGTTTGTAAAATAAACTATAAATCCTTCGGTATTATACTTAATGTACTATGAATTTCGCTGGAAACGGCCTCGAAAAAGCTGCAGAATTTTCAGTATGTTCGCTTGGTGTAGGGAACCCTAGATGCGTCTAGACTAGATTTGATCGACCTGATGTGTCAACCATTAGGCTGACCAAAGAAAGGACAAGAGTGGGTGGGTTAAACATATTTCTGTATTGGTTATATCTTTATCTTATATATATTTTTCCATTCTATATTTGAACTTTCATTCTCATTATATTCCTCGCCCGAAAATTCCTATACATTTCTAAACAGGAATTGCAAACAATTCTAAACATTATAAAATACTCTCTTTGCCCTATATAGAATCCTACATGATTGAATGGTTTGTCATGATGAATAGAAATGCAATAGGTTTGAGCGGTCTGTTTATATTCGAGAACTCATTTGTCCGTTAAGGTGTGACTTATTCTAGGTACCGATTGTATTACTTGAATAGAAGTCTTTGTCTCTATTATTCAAAGACAAAAGAACGTGGTCATTCTTCAGAGGCATGTTATTATTTCAAGATGTAAATTGGGAAAAATATCACGAAAATCGTTTTTATTGCATATCTTTTACAATCTTTAATATAATTATTTCATATTTTGCGTATACCCCTACTTTTTGTTTAAAATTTGCAATACCAAAATAAAATTGCATTGCATTTGTCATTTCTGAATAATAAACCCTCAAACTGTTTCTAGCTATATTCACAGTACATTAATCATCTGAAAGGTTCTTCGGACGTGTGATTGTATTTTGTTTGGACAATGAACGATAGCAAATATAGCGACAATAAAAAGACTAAACTCATGTGGATTTTTATTTATAAACATATGCAAACATTCTATTTATATAAGGCCCAGGCACCGATAAAATTAGAAAATTTGGTGAGGTCAAGTAAATTTGCAACACCTCAAATCTTGCACAATTATTTAAGTAAAATATAAGAAAATCATTTATAAAACAATACATTTCTTTACAAATAGATTCATATGTTAGGGTTGGCTATTTGATAGATACTGACAAAGTAAGAATATTGAGAAATAAATATTTCCAAAGTTATCACCAAAAAACCGACACCCTTATAATATTTCAGTAAGGCTGTATGTCATGAAGCGTTGACATTGAACTCTGACAATCAACTCTTTACAGTGGTATAGCATTCAAGAACTGTTTTTGTGCTTATTTGCAATCCGCATCAAGCACATTGTTTCGATTTATGTCTCGGAGGAGTAAGTGCATTTTCAACAGCAGTTATTAAGATGAACGTGAAGGTAAAAACGGTTATATTTTTTATTATATCTCGGTCATCCTCATTACCTCCATTCCAGCTCAAGGTAGTGCCCGTATTTCATCTAATTATTTTGAAATGAGGAGAATTATCTAGTGCCATTGAGCAACAGAGAAATGGGCTTTGAATGTGAATAACGAATGCCGCTAATTTAGATAAATTTAGCATTTTTTATCTAATTGCGACATCACTGTTGTTTTTTGGTATCTCAAATTATTGTAAGCTTAACGCGAACAGTTTTATGTGAATTTTATGTTCATTTACAGAGTGTGTCTCACTTCTTCGTAATATTATTTATGTTATGTTATATGTCCACAAAAATAAATATTTGAGAATAAAGTTTGAAATTAAGACAAAAATATGTTTCAAAAAGAATAATGGCATGGTTACATTTTCGTTTTGAAACGCAGCATTTTCGGGGTTTCCAATATATTTCATGTTTTTTTTCAACTGGCAGCATTGAAAATAATGTGTTGTTCTGGAGGTACAGTTCTGAAAAATCCAAGTGAATTCAAATTTCCCTTATTTAAATTATTAAAGAATTGTATGCCATCGGTGATAAAGCACTACTATATTAAAAGAATTTTAAAAATACAATTCTCTGCATTTAAATTGAAACTCACTCGCAGCCCTAGCTAGTACTTTTGACGCAACAATATAATAGCATTTCTGTGTATTCCCTTAGATCTAGCAGTTTTGGAATGTAAAATAAGCGGACTGATGATTGTATCATGGCTTATCTTAATAAATCTTATAAAATCAAATTTCATTGGGACCGTTTTGAATACTAGTTTTTTTTTTCAAACCGCGAGGTTGATAATTCATAATTCTAGACTTTATATATGATATATACTATTCAATTCATCAGTTTATAGATCCATCTATGTATCTTATAAACATTAAAATTAAAATGTTATATGCATATAACAAAAAATATATTTACTTGAATAAATATAAATTTGTTTAATATTTAACGTTTTCTATCACAGACGCGTATTTAGAAGGGGTGCGTTCGAATCCATCTTATATGTTTTAATAAAACCAACATCTGCAATTCCCGCTCGGCTATAATCAATCATATTGTCGCCTCCCTATGAATACCTTTCACCAGCATAAATTCTGATTATTTTCTGATGAAATATGATTTTATTCATGTTTTTTTTTCTAAATTGATAGCAACAATTATTACAGTTACCTTTTAGTCGTTTAAAATTTATATCTAAAACCAAATAGTTACATGTAATACAATAATATATCGATACAGAGAATGTTATACATATTAGTATTTCATTGGTTTTTGCAATGCAACACATTAAACAACACAGCAATGTGATATAATAATACTTCATATGTTTGAGGAAAAGATGGGAATTTATTGCCCGCGGGAAGTGGAATGCCCATTATTATCGATTTGCGAGGCACTGTGGTATATTAACGCTATTTTACAGGGCAATTTCTAATGGTTTGCGGGCTTTTAATGAAAACAGCGGGCCGAAAGTTACATTTGAGCCCGCTAAATTGGGTTTCAAATGAAAACGGCCCGCTTGCTTGTTTCAAATTATATGTTTTCCCCATAAATGCTATAATTTTCATTTGCAACGGCGTTTCACTTGGTTATTATTTAGTATTTGATAAACATAAACTGTTACATTAAAGATGGCTATTCTAAGTTGAAGAATAAATGGTAAAATGCATAAAACAATTCTAAAATTTAGAAGGGACATCGAATGGATTCGAACCTGGGTTGCAAAACATTAAGCTACGCTGTCACGCACCTTAACCACTAGGCCATAGGAACGCAGTTGAATTGGTGCTTTTAAATAACAGTTAAAATTTAAAAATCGATGATTGGTAAAACAATGCAATATGCTAATGAGATGCCATTGAGTACCCGTATAAGGAAAATCGATATTAAAATGAGTATGATTGTGCTCAAGTCTCATTGCAATCGGGTAAACGTAGTCACCGATGAATTCATCTGATATCTTAGTTATTTTGGTCATAAGTAAGATTCATTGTTTTCTTTCTTCCACGAATATTTTTTAAAGAAATGCTAAATTAATACAATTGTACAAACATTGTCAATTTAAAATAGGTATAATTCATTTTAAAAGAAAATAGCGTGTATATGAAGTCGAAGTGGACAAATGTGTGTACCTCTTAAATCAATAATAATAGTAATCACATTGTTTTAGCCGGCGTTAATGACATTTGAGTCCCTCAGTTTTCATTGGAAGCCCTGTTTTTATCATTTGAATCCCTCACATAACATTTGAGTCCCTCGCAAGCTCGGGCCTCAAATGATATGTAGCGGGCTTCAAATGATAAAATACGGGCTTCAAATGAAAACATCGGGCCTCAAATATCATTAACGCCCGCTAAAACAACGTGATTGGTATATTCCACTTCCCAAGGGCAATAAATTCCAATCTTTTCCTCAAACATATGAAGTATTATTTTTATTACATGTTTTTACCAATTCATTTGTTCAAAATATTATTCTTATTCATGTGAAACATATTTGAAATAAATGGTTATCCCTTCGCTTAAACCAAATAACGTATGTCTATTTTAATGATGTCACTAATGAGCAAACAAAACAGTTCTTTACTTATGTGTAATGAAGAATTAACTTAACGTTTGAATCTCAAAATGTTTTCAACGAGAAAATGTTAAACAAACGTTTTATTTTCAAAACA
>LQRL01077203.1:0-12154 GCA_001703475.1 Hydroides elegans | reverse complement strand
CTGCTTACATATGTTAATTGAGAAGTGTTCACAATGCAACACCATTGACTCCGGCTGATATGAGCACATTTCAATATTCGTTAAACTTTACTTTGAAGCTTAGTCTAGTGTATTTAAAGGGTATGTTTTCGTGCCATACCAAAGCAGGATTTAGATGCCCTATATTTAGGTACCTCTATATCCATTGCAAACCAGATACATAAAAGAATCAAAGATTCTCGATCCCCCTGCTTATAGCACCCCTCTTGCCTTTGTGGCTATGATATAAAGCAATCAACCAATACGAGGCATCATTAATCCCAATTTATTAATCTATTTCAAAGGATAAAACCGTATATTGACTTTTTGTCATATTTCAAAATTTGTAGAATCTGATTATTATCAGGAATAGGCAGGCGACATATTTATCAAATATAAAAATTATCTCCTGTTTGTATCCAAATAAACCAAAAACTGTTTTTATTTGTTAAGTAAATGTAAGCATAAAACACACCCTCTATAGGTTTAAAATCATGCATGGCATACATAGTGTTCTGCCAGACATTTGAAGTCAAAATTGTATGCTCGAATTCGAGACCCTCGGATATCTCGAACTTCGGTTATCATGAACAAATTTCAAAAGTCCCGACCTGTTCGAGATAAGCGGGGTCTACTGTATGTTCATGCATCGATATGTATCCTTTAACGCATAAAAACGCATAGTTCAATTATTGGTCGATTTCGAGAACGGTGGTTCATTTACTGCTGGTAGTGTCTTGCCAGTCTTTCCAGCTACGTCGTTATCTCGGATGTATTCATAATCATTGCCATCCGGACTGAAAATAAAACAGTAGATAAACTTATATTTAAAGTGTCCTCAGAAATCATGATAGTTGCAGCTTGATAAGAGTAAAATTAAGATTGACCGTGCTAGATAATCAAATTGATCGTCAGTACGTTTTATATGTTTTTGCTCAAATATTTATTTCTAAAGAAAATGTTTTATAAGTTGAGCATTATATTGTCTAATGACATACCTAGATTTCATACCGTTTCCTATATATAGGTAAAGCAGTTTTCGTGAAATTGAGATTTAAAGTATATTTAGGTTGATTTTCATATAACTATATCCGATTCTCAAGTCTATCTTAAGTCACCTTTTGCTTCCGATTCTAGCGGACCCGTTTGTCAAGTGTGGATATGCCTCTTTCTGAACTGTTTTCACTTCTTTTATATGATTCTTCACAGCTCCGCTAAAAATTTAATCAATAATTCATAATGTCATTCCAGCAAAGTAGGATTAAACACATCTTTCTTTGCTATCTTTAAACTTTTATTGATTTCCACTTTAAAAACGGAACAAGGAATTCTCTTAAAACTTTTACTGTTTAACCCTTATAATACTTACTTGTGAATATTTGCTGCGCCAACATTTGTTAAACCTGTGTAGCATTGCTCAGTCATGGGAATTTCTTCGCAACGGTCTTTTTGTCTGGACCTGTATACAAATAATGAGAGAAAAAACCTAATGATATATAATTGCGTTTTGTAACGCGACATAAGATCAAATCAAAGAACTCAGCACGGTTGTTTTAATAAATCGGTGAAAGCTTTAGTATGATTGTGAATTGTTCAATAATACAGTTACAATTAAAACGAAAACATACATTAAGTTTTACTTATATAAATAATTGAACGTCTTCACCTGTTCCTTTTAACTGGTAAATATCAATGGTAAAATAGTAACTGCATATCTCAATAAAATTATGAAAAGTAACCTTGATTAGAAAATTTACATGAAATTAGAGTGGTTGCTACTGTTCATAATGTAATAACTTTATTTACCTTCCTTTCTGCGCAAAGAAATAGACGTTGATCCCAAGCGACATAAGTAGAGCTAAAGCGAGAACCGGTGTTATAACGTAAAACGCCATGCATTGTTGCGTTTGTGTATCGTCATGGCAACGGCCAGACTTAGCAACAGGAACATCAGTGCTTTCTGTTGTGACGGTTTCCGTAGCTGTTTCTGTAGTTGATGTTTCGTGCGGTTGCGTCTAGAACAGAATGGATGGATATTGTGATTAAGGCGTTTACTTGGCATTTTTAATCGTTTGAGGGAGAAATGTTCAATATGAAAGTTTTCAAGCTTACAATGATTGCCAATTTTTCCTCCTAGCAGATGCAATTGAGTGAATGGTGCGCGTGGATCTACCACACGCATTATAATCTTAACATGGACCAAGCGTACTGACATGGACCAAGCGTTCTGAAATGTACCAAGCGTACTGACATGGACCAATCATTCAGACATGGACCAAGCGTTTTGACATAGACCAAATGTTCTGACATGGACCAAGTGTTCTTACACAGACTAAACGTTCTTTATTGGACTAATCCTTCAGATTCGGACCAAGCGTTCTGACATGGACAAAGCATTTTGACATAGACCAAGCGTTCTTTAATGGACCAATCATTCAGACATGGACCAAGCGTTCTGACATGGACCAAGTGTTCTGACATGGACCAAGCGTACTGACATGGACCAAGCGTTCTGAAATGTACCAAGCGTTCTGACATGGACCAATCATTCAGACATGGACCAAGCTTTCTGACCAAGCGTATTGACATGGACCAAGAATTCTGCCATTGACCAAGCGTTCTGACACGGACCAGCCATTTTGCCATTGACCAAGCGTATTGACATGGACCAAGCATTCTGTCATTGACCAAGTGTTCTGACACGAACCAATCATTCTGACATTAACCAAGCGTTCTGACACAGACCAATCATTCTGACATTGACCAAACATTCTGACACGGACCAAACATTCTGACATGAACCAAGCGTTCTTACATGGACCAAGCGTTCTGACATGCACCAAACGTTCTGACATGGACCAAGCGTTTTGACTTAGACCAAGCGTTCTGACATGGACAAAGCGTTCTGACATGGACCAAGCGTTCTGACATGGACCAAGCGTTCTGACATGGACCAAGCGTTTTGACATAGACCAAACGTTCTTTATTGGACCAATCCTTCAGATTCGGACCAAGCGTTCTGACATGGAACAAGCGTTTTGACATGGACCAAGTGTTCTGACATGGACCAAACGTTCTGACATGGAACAAGCACTGAACCCCCAAGCACGTTTCGTGATTTTAAATGATTTGATCGTAGGAATCTCTTGAGCATTTTCTATATGTTTTATACGATTATATGTTTCTTTAAACTTACCTCTGAAGGGTGTGGCTCTTCCGTGTTTCTCTCTCCGGGATACAGCAGAAATTGGTCCATCGCACAATAAGCAATGGGACAGGCCTCGATTGGCTGTAATCTGTGAGGTTAAGCAGAAGCAAAATGTCTTTTAAACGTCATATGCATTTCCTAACGCACAACTGTAAATCACAGTCAGAGGAATAAACTTGAAGTAAACTTATATTATTAAAACAGGAGTTGAAAATAATGTTTTTGAAATATAACAACTTTATTTGGCGAGGTAATGATGATGCACGCTAAACTTTAACTATCGTCATTACTGTTAGATTTCCGTATATAATGAACAAAGACATTTAAGTGAGAAAGTCGGGCATTTAGAGTGGTGTGAGCGGACAATAGAGAGTAGATTGCTGAATTGAAATCTCTAAGCTTTCGAAAAACACCGGTCGTATTTCGCTACGACGTCTGACAGCCGAATTAGATCTATTTCGTGACAGTGCATTATCACAAAAAGTTGTATCTGGACACTTATTATTCGATTTCCTGACACATTGTCGACAGAAACACAGTCAATAGGGCTCCGATATACCCCTACCCATAGTCTATCAGAATCTTCAAAGCAATTTGAAAATGCAGACACCAACTTTTTCATATAGTCTTATCGTTTTGGCCAGTTTTGGCCAAAATTATGATTTTTCCAAAAAGTGTTCAAACACATCACTAACATCTAAAACAACAACCAAAATTAGTTTTTCACCTTAACACCACTCCCCAACCGTTAAAAACTTTGTTTTTAATCAGCAGTTGAAACGTAAGGGGTATGGTTAGGGTTTGGGCTTGGTTACAGAAAAAAAAATAATTAAACAAGGTAAGAATTATTGTGCGATTGAAATAAAATTTTGGGAGGACATTCTCCAATCTCAAGACGAGATTGACGGCATATTTTGACGAGGTAATGATGATGCGCACTAATTTAAAATTTACGTTATTTTTACTTGATATTTTAACAAAATAAACAAAGATTAAAGTGGAAAATTCGGACCTTTGGAATGGTGTATGCGGATAATAAAGAGTAGATTCTTTTTAACAAAATTCAAGTTAGAATGACCTTAGCTAAAGAGCTATTGAAAATGTTATTCTATATACCTGTAAACAAAGAAGAAGGATCCATCTATGTCGTCACATTTCTGTATTTCTATATTGATTTCTTCTTCACTACATTGGGTGCTTTTAAAAAAATAATAAGAACTATAAAAATTCAAAAAAGGCCCAAAAATGAACATTTTGAAGACCTACCTGTACACAAAAAAGAAGGATCCATCAATGTTGTCACATTTCTGTATTTCTATATCCATCTCTTCTTCACAACATTGGGTGTTTGGATCCGTCGGTTGAAACGAGGACCTGCATGCAGTTCGGCTGACTGGTGTGTCATCTTTTAGAGAACAAAAATTATAGCATATTTAAATGATAAAAATATGTTTGAAAAAAAAAAAACAATATATATATTTATGAAAAAAAAAACGAAACAATATATATTTTATATTAAAAAAAAACATATTTGAAAAATAAACCTCAAAATGTTTAAGGCATATCCAATTCTATAATGCGGTCAAGTACAAGCAAATGTTTTTTTTTTAAGTAAATCGCCTTTTATTATTTAGAATATACCTGCATATGCATTTTGATTTGCATATAGCCGTACCGCTATTCTATTTTGCTAACATACTCATAAAAACAGTCCATAACAAAGTCATTATTCAATAGATAACTAAATAAAAATATATGATAGATTCTATACATATAGAAACTACAGACTAGACTCTATATAACTATACCTGTTGGATGGCTGCCATTAAGCCAAATGGGATAGCTGGTTCCACAATAGAATCGTTCTATGCACGTCTCGGGTATAACGTAAACTGAATTCGTAGAAGGATCATCCTCGAACTTATACCAGGAGTTTTCTGTTTCATTAAAACATATCTATCAAATTTTCGTATATTCAAACACGTTAAGTCATGTAAATTGGATGAAAAAAGTTCTATATATGTGTCTGTTAAAGTATAAGGGCCTGGCCACATTAGAAGGTTCGTAAAGAAAGGCTACATTTTCTTACAATGATTTCCAATGCATGCATTTCTGATGAGTTGCATGCACTAACGTTTGAACGTGGAGGTTTCAATAAAAATACATTTGAAAATACGGTTGGTAAGGATGGGGGCTGCATGAAACTGTCAATATGTCCATGCCATTTTGCTTAAACCGACACATTTAAATACTATTTAAACATGTGCATTACTGTTATTGTATGTTTGAAATTAAAGCGCACGGTTTATTAACTATTGCTATAAAATGAGATTCCCTTTCATAATGATAATCACTGCACTTAATAAACATAATCGAGTTGCAACTGCACTCTAAATTGCAAGAATCTAAGAATGCCCCATGTAGGAAATGGTAGCAGATTTCGGAATTGAAAACGGCTAAGTCCGCCATATTAAGTGACTGGTGGACTTAGCCGTTTTCAGCCCCGAAATCTCCCCCCATTCCCAACATAAGGGATATTTAGAGATGGGGTAGAATTTTGAGATTTGGACTATAATCGCAACTCGTTTACCTTCATTGAGTTCAGTGGTTATTATTATGAAAGGGAATTTCATTTTTAAATAATCGTAAATAATATGTGCACTTTAATTTCAAACCCACAATAATTTATTATTTACGGTATTCACATCTTTCGCGGTTTTTTATATGTATGTTTTTGATATCTTATTAATTTAAGGTATGGTTTTATATTTTCGGACTAGGAAACTGCAAATTAATGTCTAAGCTTGACATTTATAAACATTTTTGCGCGGTTACGTTTGCATTTTTAAGCGCAACTTTTTACGTGATTTTTAATGCATTCATTATGGGAAACTCAAAAGGTTTTACCCGCTATGTGCGTTTTGAGAATGAATTGGAAAACATAAAAAGAGGCGTTTTTACATATTTAAATCATTATCTAAACAGACTATTAATAAAACTGATCTTGTATACAAACCGACAATTCGGAAACGATCACATATATGGCTATCAGCACTGTATTGTGTTGAAATGTCTCGATCTCCATCACCCATTGTCAATGATATATAGTTGCTGCATGGATCATCTGAGCTCACTGAAATACATGGGCAAATTCAACACATGTATTATAAGATAATACATACATATACATGTATATAATACTAAGTAAAAATTTGAACCACCATCATATAGCTTGCAATAAATTCATTGCTTTTCTAATTATGCATACATGTATATGCTCGAACAGTTTCAACCACTAATATTTCGACATACTATTGTGTTCAAGCTCTTTTGGGCCAATATTTGCGTTGTTGCATACTGATTTTTTTTTTTGCAGGGGATATTTTGCAGAGAATCTATATGCAAGGTTTGTTACCGCAACGTCAGGAAAAAATATTGACGTCAATTTGTTGTAAAAGCGGGTATATATGACGTCATTTGTCACTTTGTAGGAGATAATATCATCTTATGTAAGACCTCTTCCAACGTCTAAGTAAAGTTGTTTTGGTGCTGACGAAAAAACGTGTAAATCGGTCATATATGGTTGCATACAATGTTTTACGACATCGTACTATATTGCGTATTTTTCGATCGTCTTCGATTTGTGTAATGTCATAAAATACGTTTTCAATTTTATTTTTGTATTGCATCGAAAATCATTATATTTAAGTTTTTATTGATTGTTTATTAGCATTTTGGGGGTTTAATATCTTGCCTTACAGTTCAAAATTGATCAGACATTATATGTAACTTGCATCTTTAAGTAACGAATAATACGTTATAAATACCTGTGTTAAAAAGTAAAGCTGCCATGAGAAAATATAATACTTTAAATTGATAATCCATATTAAAAAGCGAGTGTTAAATAGTTCTTGTTTCTCTCACATTTATCTAAACTAACCCAAATACATAGCCTTTTTGTATCATCTTGTGTGAAATTCCCGAATTTTCCCGTAGACATACATGTACTTCCTCAATATTAATATTCCCATAATTTCGAGATTAATGACTGTAAAATGTATTAGACTTGGTATAAAAAGAGTTACAGGTATATAAAAATTAATAAGTAGAATTTCTATAAAGGGTGTTTGGCAACTACACATATCAAATATAATGCATGTCTTTTTTTATTTACTTATGAATTCTAAATGAGCTGCTTTCTTTTACATTGTAGTTTGCTTTTACATTAAATATGCTATAAAATATTTTTAATGTATTTTATCAGCTAAATTACAAAATGGGGCGCATATTAAATACCTTTGGGCACATTTAATAACAAAATGCAGGTGGAAATACATATTTTTCTTTTATATCATTGAATATAACTAATATGATTATATTATATTGCAGTTTTGTTCTTTGCCCGGAACATGCTCCGAACAAAGGGGCAACCAAGAAATATTTAGGTTCCATTGAAATGTTGAAATCTAGAAGATAAACACTTAATTCATTTTTTGTCTTTGCTTTTGATTGGGAAGCATTTGAAATTCTCTGTAGAATTATTAATTTGACGATGGATCGCATACATGTATATATCGATTTGGTTTATTAAATATGAACATTTAAACAAAATAAAATTCAATACAAAACCCTGGAAAAGAAGTTACATTAAAATTTATGAAGCCAATTTTAACATATACACCTGTATGGACTGCTTTTATATTACGATTATATTCCAATAATGACACGCACTAACGTAATATATATTTTTAATCATGTAAATTCATCCTTAGATGGACATATTAGGGATTGGAAACGGTTCGAGTGCAATCGCAAATTCAACGACCACAAATTCCTCAATTTCTAAGGAAACAGTGAAATTAATTTTTTTCTATATTCACTAAAAAGCCTGTACCACCTGCACCCTCTCCTCAGGGTGCTGGATGTGAAACGCTATTCGGATAAGTACGATGGCCGAAACGTGACAAACACCACACAACAAATAAACCCAACATAAAAAAACACCACACACGAAATAAACGCAACGCACAAAAAACACAACACAACAAATAAACCCAACACACAAAATAAACACAACATTAAATTAACCAACATTAAAAAAACACAACACAAGAAATAAACGCAACACAAAATAAACCCAACACACAAAATAAACCCAACACACAAAATTAACCCAACATAATAATAAACCCAACATTAAAAAAACACAACACAAAAAATAAACGCAACGCAAAAAGAAACACAACGCACAAAATAAGCCCAACACACAAAATAAACACAACACAACAAATAAACGCAACACAAAATAAACCCAACATAAAATAAACCCAACATTAAAAAACACAACACAACAAATAAACCCAACACACAAAATAAACACAACATTAAATAAACCAACATTAAAAAAACACAACACAACAAATAAACGCAACATAAAATAAACTCAACACACAAAATAAACCCAATACACAAATTAAAACCCAACATAAAATAATCCCAACATTAAAAAAAAACACAACACAACAAATAAACCCAACACACAAAATAAACACAAAACAACAAATAAACGCAACACCAAATAAACCCAACATTAAATAAACCCAACATTTAAAAAACACAACACAAGAAATAAACGCAACACAAAATAAACTCAACACACAAAATAAACCCAACACACAAAATTAACCCAACATAAAATAAACCCAACATTATGAAAACACAACACAAAAAATAAACGCAACGCAAAAAAAACACAACGCACAAAATAAGCCCAACACACAAAATAAACACAACACAACAAATAAACGCAACACAAAATAAACCCAACATAAAATAAACCCAACATTAAAAAACACAACACAAGAAATAAACGCAACACAAAATAAACCCAACATAAAATAAACCCAACATTAAAAAAAAGACAACACAACAAATAAACGCAACACAAAATAAACTCAACACACAAAATAAACCCAACATAAAATAATCCCAACATTAAAAAAACACAACACAAGAAATAAACGCAACACAAAATAAACTCAACACACAAAATAAACCCAAAACACAAAATAAACCCAATTCACAAAATAAACCCAACATAAAATAAACCCAACATAAAAAAACACAACACAAGAAATAAACCCAACATAAAAAAACACAACACAACAAATAATCAAGAAGAATTTATTACTCAGGAAGATTCTTTCACATTTATAGGTTAGTAATTCATTATTAGCTATCCTAAATGTATTCATTTATGAAAAGTGTTGTGCGTTTACATTATTTGATGATGAGTCAACTTCAATTTTCTACGTTATTTACTCCATATAATACACTTTTTTTTCTACTTAATATGTAATACTTTGCCGAAATATGGGGCACTGCTTGCCCAAATAATCTCAACCTGATAATTATAGCAAAAACAAAAGTAATAAGGACCGTATCAAGTAAGTAAACTAGAACACACTTATGCTTTATTGAGCACATATAATATATTGAAGTTGGGACCCCTTGTTAGACTCAAGATTGCAATGAGAGTTCATAAGGCTAAATTGAAGATTCTTCCTACCTTTCTGCAAACCATGTTTAATTTGTGCTTTTTTTTATTATATGCTCTATGCATTGTAAACCTGTATATCACATTCTATGTACTGTGTATGAATTGATGAAAATAAATCCATTCAAATTTGAATTTTAAAAAGGTTGTTAAACTCATTTGTTCCCATTATGAAATGTTATATAAACGATTATCAATGTTTTATTATTTTTGTATAATAAATAGTTACAAATCAAATGAATATAGATGCCACGATATTTCCACGTTTCGGTACAAAACTCACAAGCAAACGAAATAATTAGAAGTGCATCAAAAATATCTTTTCGGTAATCATATTTGAATCAAACGATTAAATGCTACACTAGAACAGTATCTTAACATACCGCACAAATTTGGAACAGGAACAAGTTCTGGTAGATTTGAAGCCATCTTACGTCTTTACTCTGGTAATACAGAATCGATGACAAACACGTGTCTGTATTGTGTTTGTACATTTCAAAAATAGATGGTTTCTTTCCTAGTCGATTTTCGTTGATATCATTTTGCTATTTCTTATGTGTGTGTTTTATGTTGGGTTTATTTCTTGTGTTTTGTTTTTTTTTTAGTTGGGTTTATTTCTTGTGTTGTGTTTTTTTCTGTTAGGTTTATGTCTTGTGTTGGGGTTTTTTTATGTAGAGAATATTTCTTGTGTTGTGTTTTTTATGTTTGTTTTTTCTTTAATGATGGGTTTATTTCTTGCTTTGTGTTTTTTTTTGTTGTGTTTTTGTGATGTTTTTTTCTTTTGTTGTGTTTTACTTGTGTTTCGTTTTTTGTGTGTTGTTTTTTTTTGTTGTGTTTTTTTGTATTGTGTTTTGTGTGTTGCGTTTATTTGTTGTGTTGTGTTATTTTTGTGTTGGGTTTATTTTGTGTTGCGTTTATTTGTTTTGTTGCGTTTATTTGCTGTGTTTTGTTTATTTTGTGTGTTGGGTTCATTTGTTGTGTTGTGTTTATTTTGTGTGTTTGGTTTATTTTATGTTGGGTTGATTTTGTGTGTTGGGTTTATTTCTTGTGTTATGTTTTTTTATTGTTGGGTTTATTTTATGTTGGGTTTATTTTGTCTTGCGTTTATTTGTTGTGTTGTGTTTATTTTGTGTGTTGGTTTTATTTGTTGTGTTGTGTTTTTTTTGTGTTGTGTTGTTTGTGTGTCGGGTTTATTTCTTTTGTTGGTTTTTCATGTTGGGTTTATTTCTTGTGTTGCGTTTGTCACGTTTCGGCAATCGTAGATATGAGCTCACTGCAGTGCTCAGATATACAACGTAGTCAATATAAATGAGGAAATAAATATGTAGGTCACAAAAAGTTTGAGTCTATTTCGAATGATTTACTGCCAGGTTATTGACGTTGTTGGAAAAAAGATGGCAAATCGTTATTAAGCTTTTATATCTAACTTATTATTAGTGTCTGATAATCAAAGACTTGTGTCGCATTGAACAAATAAAATGAACTAGTTTATGCCATTGCAACATTGGGGTCCTGGGTAGGGGGCTGGGATCTTTTTTTTTTTGGGTGGGGGGATGGGGGCTTGGTGGTTTATTCAAAATTGACATTAGCATATTTATGCTAGCAGAGATCAAATATTGACGGAAGAGAATATGCAACAATGACTTAATATACTGACCCAAACAAGAAAGTATATTATGACTTTAGAGGGTCATATCTCTAGTTCTACTGAATGGATCCTCATGAAATCACAGAAATATATAATTTAAAACATTAGTAATATCCTTGTTATTTTAAAAGCCAATTAAAAATAAAACAATAACGTAGCAGTACTTTAACTTTTATTGGTATCAAAAATCCCGTGCTAAAACCAGACAGAAACATTTCACATGATTAATATCGAGTGTGTCGACCTCCTACAGCCAATATTTCGTGAATACGTCGTGGCACCAACACAGCCGATCGGTTGATGATTGCCTATGGTAAGGAGGCCACTCGTCGATAAGAACCAGCGCAGTTTTTTGGGGCATATTGTCCGGATCATGTGCGACGGTCTAGATGGTTCCAAGAGTGCTCTATCGGGTTATTGACCCTAAAAAAGCTCACCAGGGTAGCGTCTCAATGTTCGTATCCATACGATAGCGTACACAAACATCCGCGACACGAGGCCGTGTTTTTTTCACGTATGAGGGTAACGCAACATATACGTGACAACTTGGGTGTTTAATATTGTATTGTTGAAGCTATTGGCAGCAACGTAACCTTCAATAAACACGAGTTTAGATCGCCAGCAATACAGTATTGCATCCTTGATCATAACCAAACTGCCGCTTTTTCAATCCACTTGCGGAAAACATGATCGCGAAGATCGTTCGCCAGTGCCCCAGTAAACG
>LQRL01077169.1:14572-26003 GCA_001703475.1 Hydroides elegans | reverse complement strand
CCTCCTCTACTATCTTCCCCCCCCCCCCTCAGGTGACCGGCTATGTGTTCATCTCCAACGTGTACGCCCGCGTTATCCCACTGACAAGTCTGCGTGTGATCCGCGGCCGAACGCTCTTCAACACTGGAAACAGCTACTACAGCCTCTATGTGCAACTCAACTTCCGGCCTGGTTCGGATACTGTCGGGCTGCGAGAGCTCCATTTCAAATCGCTCTACGGTAAAGATTTTTTTCACCTCTCAGACATATCAGCATAGAGGTAAAATTCAGTTTACCGTTATTTTATATCGAATTTTCTGAAACCATCGTTTATAAAAAATATATACAATGACTTTTCTACCAATATTTTAACGTTAAATGGTAGGTTATTCAACTGTTCATCCATTTAAAAGGTGATTGGAATCAAAGATCAAGCTAAAATATTTAATTTCATTTTTCTAATCGAACTGGGTGTCATGTTAATGCTAAATTCAATTTACCGTTATTTAATCATTTATATCTTTGATATAATTTTCTATTAACATATTTCACATTGGTCTCCTTCTTTAGCAACATATCCAATGTAATATTGATTTAAAGTGCTTGAGACTCTTTTTGAGGACTGATTTACGTCCATTTTTCATGCGATTGAGATCCCTGAACGGCCCTTTTATAAAGTCTACTAAACTTCTATACATAAAAAGGGTACTTTCTTGCAAAGATGTTTCGCAAGCATAATTCACAAATTTGTCAGTACAAAGTATATATTGTGAGCTTACGGTACCATTAACAACATACATGTATTGTCAACGATGTAGAACAGGTCATGAAAGAGTTTGCAGTAATCATGTGTTCTCTTTATTAGTAAAATTATATACTAGTGCAATTCGATATGATTTAGAGGAGGCTTTGGCGTCATCATGGGTACTAGAATGGTAAAATACATTAAGGAATATATTAACAAGGAAATAGAAAAAATAAATATTGAACTGTGCACATCATGTACTATTGCTATATATGCGATTATCATAGATTGATTTGGATCAATTTAGTACCACAAATTAAAAAGAATTTGTGGTTATTCAAATGTTTATTACTATTTTCATATTCTGCAATGAACTTGTTAATATAATATCAAGATCATGCCTGCGATTTTACCTTTTCAGAAAAATAACGGTAAATAGAATTTAGCATTAACACGATACCCAGTTCGATTAGAAAAATGAAATTAAATATTTTAGCTTGATCTCTAATTCCAATCACATTTTAAATGGATAGTCAATTAAATAACCTACCATTTGACGTAAAAATATTGGTGGAAAAGTCATTGTATATATTTTTTATAATCGATGGTTTCAGACAATTCGATATAAAATAACGGTAAACTGAATTTTACCTCTAGAACATTTGGTACTCCAGGTAAAGACTACTTCGTTTTCACGTTTGGTATATTTATTCTTACTCGGTTAAGTTTGAATGACGAATAGTAAGCATATATTATTTTGTACCAGCCCAAGTCCAATTCTTATGGTAAAATATGGAATAGTTCAGTTTTGAATGACTAGTTAACGTTTAATACATTTGTGCATGCTCCAATACTAATCACTTCGTACTATTTCGTAGCTATTTTACATTGTACTGCGTACCATAGCTATTTCACATATATATATATATTTTTAAATACACTCCAAGCTATTAACCCAACCACTTATAAATCTAGCATTCATAGTAAAGAATAAAACCTGCAATATGGCTCCGTTTTGTCGTCATATACCACCTTTTAAACTCTTCTTCCTTCCTTGTAGAAATCATGGCTGGCGACGTGATGATCTACAACAACTACCATCTGTGCTACGCCAACACGATCGACTGGACGGATATCATCCATGAGACGGGCCAGTATACCATTCAGCTTGATAATACGACGGGCATTCATGCACAGCCCTGTAAGTATGGAACGAATGGAAGGATGGGGAGGGGATGGGGGCTTTAGTGAGAGATACATTCGATTTGAGAGATATCATCCGCGAGATGGGCCAGTACATGATCCAGCTCGATAATACGATGGGCATTCTATGCTCTGCCCCTTGAATATGGATGGGGAGTTCGGGGGGAGGGATATGTGGGTTAGTAAGATTGGGCAATAAGTAAACGGAAAGGTACGATAGGAAAACAGACATTGTTAATTGTTTATGTAAGGGAGAGGATAAGTAGGCTGATATTTTGTTCTTACTTTATACTGTATTAAAACGTTGCGTTATTGTTATGTAGGTGGTAAATGCAACGACCTATGCCCTACCTCCCCGGAGACCCAGAACAACGTTGTACCGAAGCAGCACTGTTGGGGCGAAGGAGAGGATATGTGCCAGCAATGTAAGTGGCTATATTCAAGTTCTATAAAGTTCATGTATTTACAGTATTAAACAAGTTTTATTTTGTATGGTACTTCATGCCATATAATTGTTCATTTCTTGACAATTGAATTTTTGTTTGTAGGCCTACATAATAGCCTAAGGATCGAAATGAACTCTGTATTATGTGTTTGTAACACAATAACTGGATTATTTTTTTCACCTTGAACCCGCAGTGACGCGGCGACACTGCAGCCCTCAGTGCTACGGGCGCTGTTTCGGCCAGAGTCCGGACCAGTGCTGCCATCCCGAGTGTGTTGGAGGATGCACCGGGCCCAAGGATACACACTGTTGGGTATGTCAGTTTTGAAGCTATTTTTCTTTTTGCTTTCTTTCTATCTCTCTCTCTCTCTCCATGTCTCTCTCTCTCTCTCTCTCTCTATTGCTCTCTCTTTTGCTCTCTCTCTCTCTCTGTCTCTCCATCTCTCTCTATATATCTCTTTCTCTCTCTCTCTCTCTCTCTCTCGCTCTGTTTCTGTCCCTCCCTGTAAATTGTACAGAAGTTCTAATCGAAGAGTGCTTTCCCTCTATTTTGATGTAGCTTTATGAACACTCTCTTAAAAACATAATGCAGTCCTACGTAGTCCTTCACATGACCATCACATTATTATATCGTTGATTTTTCGTGACTCTAAAGATATCATATATCATATATTCATATATTCAACCCCACCCCCTGACAGGCGTGCAAGCATTTCGACAACGACGGTAAATGCGTGCCCTACTGCCCTCGCTCGGAGATCTACGATCCAGAGACGTACACCATGATCCCCAATCCGGATCGACGATTTGCATACGGGTCACTGTGTCTGCGCGAATGCCCCGGTAAGTGTCACTTTGTGTTTAAGGGGTAATCGAGGGTTTTGTTTTTGTAGTAGCTCATCTAATATGAGACATTTGTATAATTGTTATACAACAACAATGATCTCTCCAGAGAGGCGTGCATTTTGGTTTTGATAGTTCGTCTATATTATAATACATTCATTCAGAGCACATGGAAATTTTGAATGAGGCGTGCGTATATATCTTTGTGTTCTCGGTAGTTTTCTTGTTGATAATATTGCTAAAAAAATACCATTTCGCAGAGCACAAGGTTCCGCTTGATAATTCTTCCTTGTTTAAATCTCGTTATTTTGCTTTCCTTTCAGAGCACATGGTCATTTCGAATGAGGCGTGCGTGCGTTCATGCGGAAACGGATACGAGGCCGACGCCGAGACACATGTGTGCAAACCGTGCGACGGACCGTGCCCGAAAACGTGCATTGGTTTACCACCGGGCGATTTCGTGAATTCCAACAACATCGGCAATTTTACTAATTGCACCATTATCGATGGCAGTATCAGTATTTTGACGACGACCTTCCTCGGGTAAGTGTATATAGTGCTCCGTCTGCTTTTTGTTGAATTTCTCCTATTGGTCATCGTTTGACAATTTGGTTGCTATACATAGTCACGATTATCTATGATATAGAACTCTATTCCATTTCTTTACGAGGGCAGAAGTTTAAGTTACAAATAAACAAAAAATATTCTCACAGAATACTATGCTACCAATGTAAGATTATTTTTGGTTTCCAGTCACCCAGTCCGCTCCCCTTCTTTAATGAATATATTTTGGTCTCCTTCAGCGATCCATTCCGTAAAAGCGCCCCGCTGCACCCCTCCAACCTCTCGGTGTTCGAGACTGTGCGAGAGGTGACGGGCTACATCAAGATCCAAGGCCAGCACGACAACTTCACGTCGCTCAGCTTCCTCAAGAATCTCACTACGATTCACGGCCGCGAACTAGATACGTAAGTTGAGGTTTTTTTCATATTTATCAGGTTTATGTAAGGTCCGTCTATAACGTGAACAGGAATGTTCAGGAAATCTTGTTTAGAAATATAATATAGACCAATTTTACGAGTTGTCTTTGTATGTTATTATAGGGTTTATTTAAGGTTTATTTATGACGTGTAGCTCAGCAATATCATGTTTGAAAATATATTATAGAAACAATTACTTTTATTATGTAATATGTGGAAACCTAAGCAAAGTAAGGGAAAGGTTTGTTTATATAATTCATACATTTAATGAAACAAATACTGTTGTAAATGGCATGAAATATTGGTCGAAATTATTATTTTCTTTTTCGGAAAGTTGTTTAACATTATAGTTAGGGTTTTTTTTAAATAATGGTTAATATTTAGTAATGTGTGATACTTTAATATTTGCATGGATTTTAAAACATATTTTATTCGATTCCATAATAAATTCCAAGTATTATTTCTTACTTACAAAAGTCTGTCAAAATATTTGATCACGCACCGTAGTTATTTTGCACAAATTCCTGGAATAAACTGGCACTCGATACAAACCAAGCCTATAAATATATTAATATATATTTTAGGTGTGTTTATGATTGTTGCATAATACAATACATTATTTACTATTAAACAGAAGCAAATCAAAAGAAATATGTTGTGTTTCAACTGTAAAATGCTACACGACGTAACTTTTCAAAGTATCCTGGTTTTGAGCTCTGGTTTAAGTCATGTCTTTGCTATATGAAAACACATGTATACCTGTTGTATACTATAATAGCACCTGACTACTTGTTTTGCTGCCGACCCTCATCCCTTCTTGATTTAACCGAGACCTCCAATGTTCATGACCTATTGTTTGACCTCTTGTTAATCCTGTTTGACCCCATGTTGACCTCTCCAAATTGGTTTTACAGCTACCGTGCGTCGCTGCATATTCATTGGTCGAGCCTGCAAACGCTCGAATTGACCTCTCTCACCTCGATCGAATATGGCATGATATTTGTGAATCAGAACGCAGATCTCTGCTTCGCCGATAGTATCAATTGGGATAAGTTGGCGTCGCAGCATGACCAGGATATACGGGTTGCAGATAATGCCGAAATGGCCACTTGTTGTAAGTCTTCGAAAAATGTAAAACATCCCCTTTTCCCTGACTTTTACGGCCCCCGTCTCCATTCCAATTTTCTGCAAAATGTCCAAAGAAAACGACATGGTGCCTGTCGTGATTATGACGTCATGATTGTGTTTAGTTTGCAATTATGACGTCACGGGCCCCTTGATTTATTGTGCGTTGATCCTGTATTCTTTTGGGATAGTAACATTTTTGGAAAATATTGGTTATCGTTTAGCAATGTTAGATGCCTTTATAAATAATTGTTTTGTTCTCTATGAACAGAACATTGATTTTGATATTCGGAAATACTTACATATTATTGTTACTCCCAATTGAATATGGATATTATCATCAACTGATTTATATAGATGTATATCTCTATCTATTGTACTATATCATTTGTATATTTATGATTTTAACAGATGTTTACTCATTCATGTGTGGCTATTCTATCTGCTCAATATTTCTTTATGTACAGATGATTACTAGCGAGAACAAAATCTTGAACAAGGCCTCTTATTGAATTCTTTATCCTAAATTGTTCTCAAGTGAAAAATCATGAACAGTACTAGGGTTTTGTTTATAGAATTCTGAAATTGAACGTTTTAGTGAAGAACAATCGATTTGATTTATGATTTTTAGAAAAAAAAAGTGAAATTCTCAATGAAGCTGTTAATGTTCATTCGTATGAGAAGTGATATATTGTTCAAGATTTTATTTTATCTAATGGGATCAAGTCTTTAGTTATGTCTTACTTTACCTATTTATCCATAAGAATTGTTTCGAAACAAACCATTTAAAGGTGTTCATGCAAAATTATGTTCTCAAAATGAATGATAGTATGCATGGAACCCTTCATTTGCTCTTGAAATATCATCTTTTCTACGTAGGCGGAGCGTTTCTCAGAAAACTATCTGAAAAATAATGTCCATATTAGCAAATTGACACTTTTCCAACATTTCCTGTATCTTTCTAACTCTATTAGATTCTGGGAACATTTTTCTATGCCAATGTATATTTCTCTGCCATTGTCAACAACTTTAAAATAACGCGAAGAAACACCAAAGATACTGTTTTATAAAGACGAGTGATAACTTCATTGTTGGAATGTTGTAACTTGCCGTTGTAACTGCAAGATGAAGTGTGATTACAAAGTGTTAACTCAACCGCTGAAAATAAAGACATTATCACTTTGTCATATAGATCACTAATAGATGTTGTTTTGTTTTCAATATTGCAGGACACGTTGCATTATGAAACGTTTAATTCACAAACTTAATAAAGTGTTTTTATTTTGTAGATGACGGTGATGATATATCATTTTAATACATGTTCCGTCAATATACATCAGCATATTTGTTCATATTTAATGAAGTTTTAATTCTAGAGCATCTGGCTCGGTAAGTGCAATACCACCCCTCTCCCTCCAACTTAAAGAACATATCATCTTAACCTATGGTCTTCACCTCTTTTGCCTTTGTAGCTCCATCTCCTCAAGCCTGGCCACCTCGTTCTTGGTCGTCGGCACCGGCCTAACAGAGCTAGGACTCACCAGTCTCACGCTCATCTCACACGGTGACATCATAATCATGCAAAACCGCTATCTGTGCTATGCCCAGTTGGCATGGCCCCTCGATAGCCCACAGCAACAGAGAATTGTTGCTAATAACGCGGCACCAGCTACTTGTAGTAAGTGGTAGTATATGAGTCCCCCTGCTGCATCGAACCCCTTCAATGTTCCTCAAGGAATTTTGCCGTTTTGAGGAACACAATAATCCTTTACGTCACATGGCGTCACGTCATTTGACGTATTTTTTAAAGGAATCATAATCATAACTTTGTTAACTTTCTTTATATTGTGAATTGAAAATATCAATCACATAAAATAAAGCATCAGGAACAGTTGTCTTTAGTGTATAAATGTATACATATTTTAGTTCCATTTTTCAAACGACAGTTTTAAAACAAAATGTTATCATCAAAGTTATGATTTTGATTCGGAAATGTGTTATGAGTTTATTTTTTTTTTGTATACGGATTGTCCCATTGGCTGAGAGTTCTAGTTTGATGGCTTATACTTTTTATCATATTTTACCAAATACACCTTTGTGGCACCCTTGAAATGATGTTATATTAACGTTTTTGATATTTTATTCGTGATTTGACATGTGAACTTGTTTTGTTATAAATCACTTCACTTATTTTGTGTATGTTGTATTTGTTTTAAAATAAAGAGATTGTTAACTGAAAGTCCAAATTCACAAGCTATACGTCTTGTTTTTACATATGAAACCCATATTTGAAATACGTTTTGTCAAAATGACTGGGTGAAAAGTTTGTGCTTAGGTGAAAGTTATTTTCGTGCTATTTTTACAAATTTAATGTGATTCAGTTGGAAGACATGAAATGATTGTTTCCATTATTACCGTTAACGGTGGGATTGGTTTTATGACATTCCATTATCCTTTTGTAAGTGTTAAGTGCAGTGATTTATTGCAAATATATTAACACGCACACTATTATGCATATGAGCTAGGAAGAAATACAAATACGTTGGTACCCTTTTGAAAGAAACGAAAGTGAAATTCCTAATATGGACTACTGTGTTCCATCTAAAAGGGGGAACTCAAATAGTCTTCTTTCGAAAGGGTTTCAAAGCAAATATCTTCCTAAAATTATATATGAAAGTGAGTCACTGCTTTGGATAACATACGTTTTTATGACACACGATCCAGCACTACACAGTTTCTCTTAAAAGTTAAAAGTAGATTTTTTTTATCGCACAACCAAAAGCCTTGCACACATTCCGGGCGAAATGTTTTTAACTTGTCGCTTTAGTTTTTCTCTTTATTCTCATAGTGCATGGCTTGAACACTGGCTTGTAAATATGAAATATTTGTGTAATTAAAGAACTTTCAAATGGTCTAACATCGAACGAAGCAGAAGTTTTATCGATATATTTATTTGGATGACTTATAAAACAAAATCGAAAATGAAACGTTCTTATTCTTGACTAGATATTTAGACCCAAACAAAAGAATATTTTTAAATATTTGTCTAAATTCGCTTTTAGAAACATAAATGTATCCAAATCAGTGACTTTAATATTATTGTTAGCGAGCCCGCACCCATTTAACGTTTTCGTTCTAGATTGAATGTGTTTGTTGCCATTCATTTGTGTATGTTTTTGTTACAATGCATGGCATTTCGAATCGGCATGAGGCAGATTTCAACGTTACGTAGATTTATTTAAGTAAAAATATAAAATATTTCGAATAATTTTGAAGCACTTAAATTTTTTGGCGCAACCCGAGCTCTAGATTTTAAATTACGCATTGAAGTATAGACACGCATCCGTTAATTTTATTGAATAAGTCAATAACCTCATTTTCATTATAATTGTAAGTTACCATTGTTTATCAGAAAAAAAACATTGATACGTAAATTCATACTCAATGTAAGAGTATTAGTTTTATCATCAGTCCAAGTAACTTATTTTTATATCCAACATTGGAATTTAAGCACAAGCAAGATAACTATTTTACGTAAGAATATTGATTTTTAGTTGAACTGCCTTTTACGCATTTTATATTCCATCCAACGTGATTCCTATTGTTTATGCATTAACATGTCTAATATTGTTTGACCACAGTTTATATTTTTTGCAGAGTTATGAGCTTTTATGCATTTATTTTCGTAAACCGATATTGCGAACTCGTTTGAATATATAAGGATGATAAATGTTCAAAAGCTTTTATATCTGAAGCTACTGCAATTATAATTTTGATAAAACTATTATGAAATTTTATAAGGAATCGATGAGTTAGAGCAGTTTGGGTGTAACTAAAGTTTAACTGAATTATATATTCAAACTGTTTAGTAGCAATATGCATCTAGATCGACACCGATAATTTGAATGTTTTACAATGTTCTATTATTTTAATGACATTTTGCAAAATTATATGGATTACACACTTACACTGATTTATTTTAAATAAAGCTACACTTTATGTGTAATTGATAAACAAATAAACAGCCATGGTATATATGTATATGTTTTGTTTTTCAAAAAATATGATTTTGCAAAATGGTTTACATATACGTGAATTAGAAACGCACGGTTTTAGTGTATGTGTATTGAATTTACATAGGATGAGAATAAAATAGGATATAGCTGAATAACATTTGTTATGTTTTGAATTTGGATACTTTTGAATATATTCGAGCAAGCATACATATAGAGAGTAAACTCAAGCAAATCTTGTTTATCTATATCAAGGCTGTATATGTACCTGCTAAGCAATGCTTTGACTGTTTTCTTTTTCTCTTTATTTTCACTTTTCGTATATTTTCTTCTTCCTTAATAGTATATCTTGTAATGTTAATTCCTCTCTTTGAAAATGATATTTGATGTTTTAAATCAATTTATGTAACATATTAAGATCATTTAAGTTAAACTATTAATATAATCGAAATATGCATGCAGATTGGAAAATCAATATATTTGCTTGAAAATATACTATTTATTTTGTTTTCAAATTGTTTTATGTAGGCATTATTTATTTGTCTCCCGATTAATTGGTTCACACCATCTTTCATAACACCCTAAAAATCTACAGCGTGATATTATGTACTCCGTGTAGATTTTTTGAACTCCTTCTTATAATATTTAATTTATTAATTCAATTGATGTTTACTTTAAAGACATTGATTCGTTTAATACAACACATGTATATGACAAACAGATTCATGTATTTGATATAGTTAGAAATCGATCTTACATTTATATCTATGTTCCAAAGTAAGCATACACTTGGCAGGGGGTAAATATTAAAGGCAATGATAAACTTATCAAACATCTATTCAAAACATAAAAACCCCTGCTGCTATATCAAGATAAAATTAACATAATAAAACATTAAATCGCACATAAGTCAATAAATGCTCCCCGATTTCAAACGAGCTTAGATCCATACATGCTCCCTATTTATTTTCAACAGCCGCTAACGGAAATGTATGCAGCTCAGAATGTACAGATGACGGTTGTTGGGGAGCCGGTGACAACATGTGTTTGAGGTAAATGCAAGTCATTTTTTTCTTATGTATTTTGGGCTGATTGAAATGATGTGTATGCTGATGGACTAACCTGCCATTTATAGATGTACTATACCCACAACTACAGGGTGTAGCATAAGCCAGAATTCTACCTCTGTAATTTTTCGAGGGTACTTGAATTCTGCCTCGGTATATTCGATTTTGCCTCGGTATGTTTTGAAGGAACCTAAACTTTGCCTCGGTAGATCCGATTTTCTACCGCGGTATTTTTTCGAGGGTACCTCAGTTCTGCCTCGGGAATCTTGATTTACCCTCGAAATTACCGAGGGTTTCGACCCTTATGCTACACCCTGCAACTATAGGACAGTCTCTTAAAATATTTTTACATTTTTAAACAGTTGGAAACATTTGCGAATACTATATTAGATCTCGTTAATATATTCGAAAGTTGTATTAAATAAAACAAATCAAATCAATATATTTCGAGTCCGTTTTCTAATGATTCAACATTTGTAGCCCGAAAACCAATAATTAAAAACAATGTAAAGTAATTCTTCAGCCGTCACAGTTGATGAACCATCTACATTATAACGTCTTTTCAGAAGCCAATTTCATCCTAAGCTATTTCATCAATATCTTAAACAATATTATGCTACGGCAACCGGCTAGCGGAATTTCTGATACAAACTGCGAAGTTCATATGAAATATAATAAATCCATCGAAATCAGTTGACTATATTTTATACAAGTTTCGCAACATGTGTCAGAAAATTCCGCTGGCCGATGGCCACAGCATTGAGTATAACTCCTTACCCTATTCCATCTTATTAATACTTATAATGATTGAATTCTATTACCAGTTGTCGCAATTGGCGCATGGGCGACCGATGCGTGGAGAGTTGCTCGCAGCACGAGAACACATATGAAGTAGACGGCAAGTTGTGCAAGCCCTGCCACCCCGAGTGCAAGGGAGGATGCACTGGAGAGGTACGTTTGGAAAACTAATAAAAATGGCCGGGAAAAATCTACGGGTGAGTCTGTATAACGAATTTATACGGGCAAATCTG
>LQRL01077163.1:11034-27875 GCA_001703475.1 Hydroides elegans | reverse complement strand
TTTTTTTTTTTTTTTTTTTTTTTTTTTTTTTTTTTTTTTTTTTTTTGGGGGGGGGAGGGGGTTTAAGGACATCCCTGTTTAGCATTTAACTTATGTGTCTTAATTATGTCGACATTTTTAATGGCAAAACCCTATCCTACATTTTAATGATAGGATCTGCTAAAATAAATCTGTGTTGCACCCTGCTGACTGAGTGTCTAGATTGGGCCCAGATTTTCTTCCCGTATTACAGAAGCTCTCGTTCATAGGAACTCTGCGGAACTGGTCCAATTCGTTTCGATTAACCATTTAGTCAATTAAAACAGTTTGCCTGTTTTGTGTGAAAATATGTTGCAATCAGTTCTAATAATCTGATGATTCCGCCTTAAAAAGTTCATATTAACGAGAGCCTACTGTAACTTATGCCGATGAACCCTGTGTTAGAATAAGGGAGGTAAAATCAACCTTACATCTCAGCTTACTATGTTTATTCATAAAAGTTACTGATTATATGTTTTGGTTAATTTCAAGATAGGTACCTTTCAAAGTTTTAGTTTGGTATTTTCTCCGTGAAGGTTTATTTTATCTCAAAATTATTACTTGCATATGAATTATCAGTGATAGCTCGCTAAATTAATAAATTGCCTGGATTCCTGTATACTTTGCCTGATTACTAAATCATGTCCATCTAGCGTCTGAAAACGCTTCAATGTAGATTTTGATTTTGAAAAATCCATTGAGAAATAAAAAGCTTGGAGTAGAGGAGGCACTGGTTAACTAACCTTGAAATATTAAACGATGGTACAATCATGTTTTGATAATTTTGAAATTATAATGACTGTCAATACATAGCTTTACAATGTATATAGTCTAGCCTATTTCTAAAATATGATGTTTGGGATACACTTATTTTTTATTCCCGATTTTCATTTTCCATTAAGTTAGAATTTTGTTTTATACTTTTCATTGCCAAGTTTCAGAAAAGGCTATGTATTTAAGGCTCTGTTATTCCCTTTTTCGATATAACTCGCAGGACTACAGTCACTTCAATTTATTTAATTTTCCTTTTTACTTGCATGTTTCTATTTATTTTATTTTGTTTATGTGTGTGCGTGTGTTCTTATGTCCATAGTAATTTCATTTATGAATTCCAATTCATTTCAATATAATCAATGGCTCTAATAGTTAAGATTTATTATGGTTACATAACATCCATCAACAAAATCACATTTACATTCACCATGTTTCACTGAACTTCATTCTCTCAGTCATTTAGTCGGATGGTCGTCAGTAGTAAGATCTAGTTCAGAGAGGATTAAGCGTTGGTCGTCTCTCTATCAGGATATGCACAATAAGATATGCAATAAATTGTATGGAACATTTCTTTGTTTTATTTTCCAGGACTGTTTCATTTATTATATAAAAAATAAAACGATATGGCTCACATTTTGATTGATAATCGGCGTTTCATTGATAGCTGGTGGTGTTTTCTGTTTTTAGCCACGGCTTGCTACCACAAGCCGTGGTTTGTGCAATCACTCTTCGTTGTTTAGTTAGTTCGTAAACACTTGTCTTTCCGGCGCTTCTTCTGTCACAGTTCTTGACCGATTTTGCTCAAACTTTTTTGGAGGCATCCCTAGATGGTCCTTCATATAGGATGTGCTTATGTAAGCAATTGTGCTTATATAAGCATTTAAAAAAAAAGAACTATGTCAGAGCGATTCAAGTTACATATATGCTTTACCACAATGCAGTGAGCGATGATACAGGATATATGACATACCAAAGGCTTCCAGAGCTGATTTTGCATCGTGTGTTAATGTAACTCTGCAACAGCTGAAATCTTGTTATTGACGTATAATTAATTGAAGTTATCGTTATTGTACTGCTTAAGTAACGGGTATTTATGAACCCGAATCCAAGGCACATTAAGAGTGTCTTGTTTTGGTGTCGTAGAATTAAAATTGTGTAACACGACGTATTCATTAAGACTCAATGGGAAGACACCTGTGTAATATAAAATACAATTTTCGGGATGTATGACCTGTCCTGTCTTATTATTCTTCTATGACAGAAGTGACCAACGCGATCGATAAGATAAATCTCTGTCGTCGCCTTTGACTTCTACCTTGAATTACATTATTAGTCCTGTTGGTTAAAATGTGTTTTCGGGATATATGACCTGTTCTGCCATATTATTCTTTTACGACCGATTTGACAAACACGATCGACAAGTTAAATCTCTGTCGTAGCGTTTGTTTTCTACATGGAATAATTTCATAAATAAGTTCTCATGTTGACAAAAACATGTGGTAAATCAGTACACCATTTTCATTTTAGCATATTATAATAGTGAGCAAGTTTTAGATATATCGTAGTTAAAATAAATATGATGTTCACAGTTTGAGTATTAAACTTCAGCGTTAAGTTTGTCGGACACTTTTGCCACATTAATGAGATTCTTTTTAATATATATTATTCCTTCATGCTTAACTTGAAACACGATGCTGTTGTCAGATTACTTTTATACTTTGTGAAAGGCATTTCTAGGTTTCATATGAAAGGTAAGGATGTTCAGCAATAACAGTAAAGTAGGGCAAGATGTGGCACACTGTCCTTGGACAGTCTTGTTCTCGAAAGGGACGGGGTAGGGTTTTTTTTTGTGGATGGGGGTATTCATAAAAAGTACCAAGCTTGAATAAGTAATGTATGCTTTAATAAAGCATCCCTTATTGATTCAGACTAACTGGTTTTCTGCTTCGTGTCTACATTTAATATTCTTTTACATGATTAAAAAAAAACTGAAATTTGCCTCAGTGCAAGTTGTTTTAAAATATATTCACGTGTGAATTGAGGGAGATATGGAGATAATCGTGTTTCTCATTTTGAATCGAACAATGTAGATCCGCTGAACGACTTCGTAATATTTTGAAGTTTATTGCTCTGCTAAAAGTTAAAAAAAGATCATAATTGATGTAGAATTTAGCTTTTTTGCCCGTCATGAAGAATGAATGATGGTGATAGGTTTGTGAAATTAATTATTGAAGAACTCGAAACCGGTGCCTGACTATTAGAATAATTAGTGACTACCCTGCTTGGAAGAGCCAAATAACCCATGTGACAAACAAGAATCACTGAGAAAACCGGTGTTATTATGTGTTACAGGAGCGCACGTGTATGCCTCAACCCCGGCCGAGTCTCCGTTCCTCATTCAGGCGATAAAACCAGAACAAATCGGAAACCAGAACAAATCCAAAACAAAACCGGAACAAATGGACCCGACCTCGGGCGTTCAAAGTGAGCCCAGTGTCGTGCTAAACAGCAACTGTTTGACAGGCAAACACATCAAGGAAGAGCGAACGAAAAACAACGTGGTAGAAATTGAACCAGTTGAAGAGTGCGAGGGAATTGATTTCGATCCCCAAATCGTCAATATAGAATCGATGGTATTGGAAACCGAGTTAAACAACAAAAGCAATGATTCTGCTGATGATCATCTTCCGACCACGAATTTTCATTTGAATCTGAATCCAAGTGAAACAAGTGAAAACATTCGGTTTATGTTTGAGTCAAGGCACTCGTTTCTGTTTTCCAAAATGTGCGTTCTGAAAGATCTGATCATTGATGCAAGATCTGACGATAATACGGCTCACAATAAAAAGCAGACTGAGCTGATTATTGAGATCATTAATAAGTTCTCTGATATCCCATCAGTGACCAAATGTAGTCAACTTCACAAAATGCTTGTGGACCGAGGTAAAAGGCATGAAAAAACTGACAAAAATGACGAACAGGATCAGGTGACCTTGAGATCTTGCCGGAAGGTCAAGCATACACAAGGTCAGAACAAGCGAAAAGCAGACTGTTCCGATGGATCTAATGAAAGTTCTAGAAAACGGGAGCCTCCGATAAAAAGAACCGATTTCAGGAGCTCTTCACGTTTAACTGGTTTACATAGTAGCTCAACAGATATAACGGAAAAGGGACTTATTTTGATCGATTCGGATTCTGATGATGAACCGCATGAACCATCAGCTTCCATGGGTGAAGGGCATGACAAAGCAGTGGAAAAAGACCCACAGGATCAGTTGACCTTGAGATCCGATAGCAAGGTCAAATGTGCGAGAGGTCAGAATAGAAAAGCTGATCACAAAGAGTCAAGTCTTTTCGAGGATTTTGACAAGTTAACCAGAACATATCTGTGTGCAAGCAAAGATGAGAAAAAGAAAATAGATGAAGATATCCTAACGCGAATGCCAAATCGAGATCTGATTCAGCTTAGTTTTAGAATTGCCGAGCAGATGTGTGAAACCGACGCGGCCTGGAAAGAGTTGAAAGACAGAATTCCTTTGTATCCGACGCTAAAACTAGCGATATCTCAGCGATACAAGACAAATGTTAAACGTAAAGGCTACTCAGAAGAGCGGATCGATATATGTTTATTGCGTAAACTTTTTCAGGCACTTGTCGCTCTGCTGAATTATCGAAAGTTCGTGGAAGAGGAACGCTCTTTGAAAAAGTCAAAGAGAAAAAGGGTGTTGAGGGAGGTTGTGCACGAACTCACTTTTTGCATAAAAAAATTAAATCAAATTGAAAATCGACATGTGCTTATACCACTATATATATGGAAGTGCGGGGACGGATTGGAGTTTCTTAAACAAAAAGTTTTTGAAATGTACAACGGCTAAATATGCATATGCTAGGCTTATGGTGGAGCCAAAACGGACACAAAAACTGGTCAAAAATTCGAAAATCGTTTGTGCAGACAGTAACAGTGCAACGTGATTCACAGAAAAAAAAAGTTCTAGTGTTTTAAGATGTAATGAAAGTAATTAAGTACGTTTGGTAGGTTGCTGTTTTCTGACATGAAATTAAATCCTTTCTACATTGTCATGTTTTTGTTAGAATTTCGGTTATTATTTTATAGTTGATGTTCACGTGTAATCTTGCTTTAGACATTCTATCATGTTATTTGTTTTCATAAAATCACCATACTATACATGTATTGTATATTTAGGTAAACACAACTTTGCTAAATATTCATGGTTTATTTCAACAATAAATAAAATTGTGTCATTTCTTGTTTTGTAAAAAATATCATTAATGATAATCATGCACGTTTTTGTTTGGCACACAGTAAGATAATTGGTTGATTCTCAATGTTAAAAAAATGCTTCGAAACGTAATAAAAATCTCCTTAATCAAGTTAAATTTGTCTATATCATCCAATATCCACCCATACCTCAAACTAAGCTATTCCCGTGAGTTGTTGCCGTAACGATGTTTTTGTGCAATGCGTATCGTTTGAGTTTTAATCAGATATCCATCCGTGCTGAAGTTGATTTGATTGCGAAAAAAGTGCCATACAAAGACACTCAAGTTAAACGATAATATAATTTCGAAATAGTAAGGGAACGAGAAAAGCTGCAACGTAAAAGAATGGTGTGCCTTTGTGTTTGGCGGCACACAAGTATGCAAGGCAAGAGAAGACTACATTTAGTATTTAAGCTATAGAACAAGAGCAAGATACGTCTAGCGATTTCGTAATGGAATCGCAGAACTTGTTTAAACCATACATTGGAAAAAAATCCTTCAAGTTAGTTTCGCCAACCAGATGCAAATTACAAGTCCATTTACATACCCCAACCAATCAGATTATTACGGGGAAATATTTCCCCCTCGGTAGTCCGCCCGGTAGGGACCTCAGGCTGTGCCTTCGGTCGCTCCCTTACGGTGTCCCTCGGGAAACATGTTGTTGTATTTTCTTGAAAATCTGAAGTAGTGTTATATTACATGTTCAAAGAAACTGTTTCTTTACGTTCAAATGCATGGTTACTTTACATTTTGTTTATGTGCCCACTATATCCTTTGGAACGCAAGTCTCACAAATTGACTCCTCATGCAACTTATTTGTTAAACCCCGGTACCCCGGTAGTCTATATCCAAAATCAATTAATCAATCAATCAAGCTCATATATTAGCTTATGGGATGTACGAAGCCTGTTAATATGCTGCTCCTGCTTGGTTCAAAATAGCTTAGGAAACTGTCTATTTATAAGTGTCCACAATTACAAATAAAACAATGGGAAATGATTCATCCATGCACGTTATATTGGTTCAAGATGTGATTTACGTAAATAAATGCTATAGTAGATTGTAATATTCTGTTATATGATTATACCCGACGCATCTTAATCATAATGTTAGTGAAAATTCGCTTTGCTTTATAGATTTATGCTTGCGAGTGAAATTGCTTAAGACATTCTATCATTTATTTTCGACTTTGTAAATAACTTTTTATTACAAATTTGGCGTTGTTTTTCAGGATTTTATCCGATAAAATATACTCGCTGTTATGGCTATAAGTTTTATTTTCGCTCTCGGTAAAAATAAATATCTCAAATTAAAGAAAAGCCATATTCAAAGAAACTGTCTGTTGGATGATAATGTGTTCGATATCTAAAACTGATAACTAAAACTTAGACATGTGCTCCTTTTATAAATATGTAATAACGTACATTATATAATGGATGTCAATGCGCTTGCTTATTAACTCTCCTATTACAATTTATAATTGCTATAGCTGATTGATGGATATCTATCCATGAGAAAAAAAATCGTATGCTATCCTGTGTTGCAGGGACTGAACCCATGTATGCAAGTCAAGGAAAGCGAACATTCAGCGTACAGGGAATAAAACAAGAACGCGATACGGCTAGTGTTCTTTGTATTGAGTCACAGAATTTGTTCAATCCAAATATTGAAAACAAACCCATTAAATTTGACCCACATCAACACGTGATGAATATTGTGCGGCAATTGGCGTACCCTAACCAATACGAGACACTTGATATTAAGCCACGAATCGTCAACATAGAACCGATAGCATTGAATCCCGAAAGTAACTCGGAAGCCCATGATTTGTCAGATGATCAACTTCCGGTCACGTGTTTTGATTTGAATCTGAATTTGAATGAATCTGTTCGATTCATGAGCGAGTCGCGCCATTCGTTTGTGCTGTCTAAAATGCGCGAGCTGAAAGATTTGACCAATAATCGAGAAGATAAAGACTTTACACCACGCAATAAAAAACAAGCTGCATTGATATTTGAGATAATCGACTTGTTTTCGAGTATGCAAACTGCATCGACACGCGGTGACCTTCACATAATGCCTCCGGAACGGAACATTGTCGATACTGTTCAAGACTCTGCTTTAACACATGAAACAGTTTTACCCATGGGTAGACAGGAAAATTCTGAGCAAAAGGTTGCATATGATCGGCTGAGCTTGAGATCCCGTGACAAGGTCAAACGTAGAAGTGGCAAGAAAAGGGAAACTAACGGTTCCGATGGTTCTCATGTAAAGGCACGTAAAAAGCAGGATGCGACGAATAGACCTGAAGCATGCCTAGAGGGTACTGCGAAGGAACCTGATACACTTGAGCCTTACGATGATTATACAAGTCCTTTAATGGGTATTGAAGCGCTATCAACAGGGCAGTTCTCGGTGACTTACGAAAGTATCTGAGGATTCCTGTTTATTAGGATTTTCGTACTCAGATTCCTTCTAAGAATCCTCACCTAAACAAAAATCAGAAAATGAGGGTAAACTATGCGCACTTAAAGGCCTTGAATGGAAAATTTAATACAACACGTTGACAGAATTTCACATTTCTAGCTGTGTTATTAGGCCCCAACCCCAAAGGTTAGGGGCCTATAGAATCGGGGTGTCCGTCCGTCTGTCCGTCCGTCCGTCATCGATTCTTTTCCAGGCCGTATCTTTTTAACGGATGGTCGTAGAGACAATGGGAATAGGCTCATATGAAAGGTCCTGGCATGAAGATGTGCCTTTTGACAGATCGGGCCACCAAAAATGGCCGAATTGGGCAAAAATGTCCAAAAAACACATTTTTTTTTAAACATGAGCTTTTCCAGGCTGTTTCTTAGTAACGTAGGGTTGTAGAGACCTGGGAGTAGGCTCTTATGAATGGTCTTGGCGTGTAGATGTGCCTTTTGACAACTTAGGCCAGATTCAGCCACCTGAAATTGGCGGAATTTGGCCAAGATGTCCAAAAACAGCGGTTTTTCTAAACATGAGATTTTCCAGGCTGTTTCTTAGTAACGGAGGGTCGTAGAAACCTGGGAATAGGCTCATATGAAAGAGCTTCGCGTGTAGATGTGCCTTTTGGCAGTTTTGGCCATATTGGGTTACCGGAAATAGGCCGAATTTTCCTAAAACAGCGGTTTTCGAAACATGAGATTTTCCAGGCTGTGTCTTTGTAACGTATGGTCGTAGAGACATGCGAATTGGTTGAGAAATGAAAGTTCTTGGTGTGTAGACGGGCCTTTTGACACTTTCGGCCGCAAGCGTTCAGCCGCAAATACCCAAAAACTGTGATTTTCCAAAACATGGGCAAACACAAGATAGTCAAAAACCCTTCGAATCGGGGGCGGCTGGGGCCTTGTCGTGTTTCACAAATACTCCCTTGTCAGATATAAATTTACTGACTCTGATCTGATAAAGTTAAGCTACAAACCACGCGGAAAAGGTATGCAAAACGGAAGAAAACTGGAAGGCGGTGGAAAAGAAGTTCCCGTTTTATTACACGCTCAAGTTTACGATAGATCAGTGATTGAAGCAAATGAACGAATATCATGGGAACCGTCAAGATAACGCAGATATCCATTCATTGCACTAACTCTTTCACGGATTCAACGCAGTTTTCATTTCTCAGCATTTAACTTTTCAAAACGGAAAAGCTGTGTGAGACAGCGATCACAGTACATGTATACGCTGTTTTTTGCTGAACTTGCTAGATGTATTTAACTGTTTGAGGAAGTTAGACACCCTCGAAGCATACTTGCCGATAATTGCATTTCGGAAGGAAAGTTTAAAGCACATGTGTGAGATGAGTGAATAAAATTATTTTTCGTATAATAATTTAGTCCTTATTCAAATGTACTCTTTGCCTTCCTCTGTCTGAAGAATTTCGCGTATGCCATAAAATGCCTTCAACAAAGCCGCACACTTTGAAATATTTGAACTCGTACGATGTTTGTTAGTGTGATATTGGGTTCAATCACAATGTAGTTGTCTGAGTAATAACGTTATGCTTGAAATCGTGTTTTATGCACCCATGATATTAGTAATTTGATATGATCCTCTAAAACAAGTTTTTTTTTTTGAGTTGATCAAACTTATTATATAACTTAGTTTCTTATACATGATTTTATTTAATGTGCCTTAGAAGTTATTATTTAAAACCATGCTGTTTTGCGCGTTATCTCGCTTCGGACATTTCATTTACTGCAGGAAAAAAAATCTTTCAAATATGTGAATGCATTTGGGTTCGCACAAGTCAATTTTCCCTTCGCTAGCTATAATCATGCATTGCTTAATATAAAATAAAAAAAATGTAGTTGAAAAATTAATATATTTGATCCTGGTAATTTTGTTTTCGCTCGCTCACGAAGAGCAAAGACTTCTTTTGTTGTTGTTGCAAAGTTAGCAAAAAAATAATTACAAATGTATATATTCAAATGAGAAGTTTGTGCGACTTTCGTTGCGTTTTCCCCGAAATCCATCAAGACATACGATTATTTTAGTACGATTGAAAGACTTACGTGTTATACCGTTGATGATGATATACATGTAAATGAAGTTAAAAAAGACGCACATGATCAGTTGACCCTGGAATCCGGCGACAATGTCAGATGCGCGAGTGATCAGGAAAGAAATGCTAGACGATTTGACCATTCGACCTCAAGTTAACTCATAGGGTATTGCAAAGGAACCTGTGCCTTATCATGAAGATTCAAGACTTTTCAGGGATATTGTGCAGTCCAAAAGAAATGAAGGTGGTCGAAAGATTTAGGATTAACGTAAACGTTGATGTGCTCAGTAACAATGCCCCATGATTCACGCAATCAGGTTTTTAGAATGTGATGAAGTGCTATTCGTAAGTTATTTTTTAACATAAAATTATGCCCTAGGTACCTTTTTGGCGTTTGAAATAATTTATGGTATTTTTTTACTTCATTGTAATGCGCACAATCGCGTTTCTGGCATTTTATCATTTCATTCTTTGCATGAATGTAGTTTAACATAGTATATATTTAGGTTTACATATGTATTTAACTTCTTTTGCTAACTGTTCACTGTATATTTCAATATAAAGAAAGTATGGGATTTTAAGGTTATGTGTGCGACGGAACTATTATTTTTTATAATGTGTATTTGACTAGTTTATTTTAGTACGTGTACTTATAATATTTGGTTGAATGAACGACTGTTGAAACTCATACAATTTAGCTCCCCTCATACAATGTATATAATTATAAGTATATTTATCTAACTTTTATATGCATGGAAATCTCATCTCAGAGTCATGTAAGATGATGGTGTGGAATTCAAGCAGTTGTATTGTTCTGATGGTATTTGCAGGGTTCGACATAAGCACTCGCCAACTCGCCATGGCGAGTGAAATTTTCATTTGGCGAGTATGACCTGAAAGTCACTCGCCAAAATGGCGAGCATGAAATTTGGGCGGAAACATTTTGGCGAGTACGAAATAAATGTTACTCGCCAAATTTGAACACGCACTCATATATTTATACCAACCATACCTATTTCAAATATCGTTTTTATCTTTGAATATCTATGAAAATTTCGCTCGCGCCTTCGACGCTCGCTATATAAGTATAAATATGGCGACAATATATTAGCGTCTTTACTTTCCAATCTTACAATGTTGATAGACTGACTTAATATACAAGAATGTATTGCATAATTAAACCAAACATCAAGTAATTCCAGTAATGATAGAACAATAATTGAACGTTCATAACTTTTGATATGGCACATCTCTCTTATCATATCGTTATTCCTATTAATACACATAAGGTGAATATGATTTAAGTCACAATTGTCCTACTCGTTGAAAACCGCCAGGTGATTTAGAAAGATAAATGAATATACAAATTTATTTGCCGTAGTTTTAATTTCTTTCCCTGTCTCATTTACTTTTCTTCTGGCGACATAAAAATTAAATGATTGAGTCATGATTTTCCTATGTTTTAAATTTTCCAAGCTCGCGCCTTCGGCGCTCAGATTTGATATACAGTTTGCAATGTATTGATCGCCCACACTTCCGCTGAAGTTTAAGAGTTCGGATATTCGTAAGAATAGGACCCTAATGATATAAAAACTTACTAGCAATGATATGCCAACGTTTAAATAGGTACTCCTATGAAAATTTTATGTGAAACTAGAAAATACATGCTCGCCAATAGGGGTCCATTTAGCAAACGTAGTAATTTTAGTTAAGGTTTTACAACAGAGGGCCCTGAATTATCTGATTTTGAAGCTTAACATGCGTTTTTAATAAAAACATGTTGCAAAGGAGACCTTAAAACACTTAATGTAACTATTTTGTTTATATATGCATATTTGAATTTGGCGAGTACAAAATCAATTTACTCGCCAAATTGGCGAGTACAAAATCTGTTTGGCGAGTATGAAATCAAAGTCACTCGCCAGTTTGGCGAGAATGAATTTTTCCTTATGTCGAACCCTGTATTTGTTTTTGCATTGTAAGTGTCATACGGATATGCTTGTGTAAGTCAACCAATAATCTGTTTGAAATATAAGCACTGTGGCTATAGTGCTATTGTGGCAAATAATTTCTGCTTACCCTTGCGACAAAGTTCTGCGGATTTGATACACATTTCTCAGTACTTGTTACCCAATTCTGCTGAGCAGTTAAAGCAAATGCAGAATAATCTTATATTTCGTTTCAAAATTTGACATATTTTAGTTATTTATTACCAATTATGTTAACAATTATAGTAATATATCTAAACTTTAACGATATCAAAAAAATGGATGGTATAACTAGGTACTACTAGTGCATATATGAATTTGAATTGCATTCAATTAAAACACTCAAATGGATATAAAAAACACGATTTTGAGACATGACACGAGTGAGTATCAAACGATGTCCTGTCATACAGCTTCTTGACATATAATTATAATTTTAAATATCTTTAAATGTCCAAAATAAGAGTTGAAAAAGGGGGCAAGCTACCCAATTGTGATGATAGGTTACCCTGTAGTACCGATCTTTTTTGGGGTGGTTACCCTTTAGTGAGGAGCTTCATTTTAGTTATGCCATTAATTTTAAGTGATTTTTTTCCGTGTTTTAAAGTGTTCATTAAACCCAAACTTACCAGTTATATGACGGGCGGTCTGCCGTTTATAATTTTTGGTAAACTAGTTATCTCGAGAACAGATATGCCAAGAGACCCGATATTGGGCTTAACATTAATTTCTAGCAATGTAAATATGCGTTTTGATATTTCTGATCAGATAAGGTAGTTGTCAAATTCGGCAATTTGTCCCCAAATATGAATTGTTATGAATTTTAGATTGTAAATTATGTAAGGACTAAACGAAGAGTCATAGGGACATTATGCTTCTTTATAGATTATTGCTTTTCATTTACCACGGAATTCCGTCAAGCAGGAAGTGACGAAAATTACAAAATATTCCCCAAAATAATATCTGCTTTTCTTTGCATTTGGTAAAGGAAACTCACAAACACACTCAACTTTTTTAAACGCAACAAGCGTTTATGGGTTTCAAATAGACAACACATAGAAAAAACGGGTTTCTAATATAAAACTCTTAACAAACAAACTTCCTGTGTCAACAGGCACTGAGTCAGAAAGTCATGAACGATATTTTTTTATGAGTAAAAACCAATATACTTACTATAAATGGGAACTTTTCCTATCGGCAGAATCCTGTAACGGATCGGTCTTAAAGGGTAACTTCGAGAAAATGGATCATCACAAGTGGTTAACAAATATTTCATGTTTTACGTGTTAAAGTGCCTTTAAAATTATTGGGTTTCGTTAAAACTATATAAAATTCAATATTTGTATATTGCTTTGTCTCTATATCAAACATTCATAGTTTTGATAGTATATTCGCTCGCTACATGCTTTTAGGACAAATATGGCCTTATCGTGCAAAAACTATGAGCGGCGCTTTCCTTGAGGGTAAAAAGCATGTGTTATGATTACTGAATAGATATTGTAAGAACAGGTTACGTTTTTGGCGAGAAATAACTGGCTAGAACGGATAAATATGTTATTATCCCCCGCCTCCCTAGCTGGGGCGGGGGATATAGAAACGCACCGTGTCCATCCGTCTCTCCGTCCAGATAAGTTTGTCCAGGCGAAATCTCAGTTACTGTTCACTGTAGCTGGATGAAACTTCACAGCTGGATAGAATATATACCATAGCTGTGCCTCGCAAAGTTATTTTTGAAATTTTTGAGAAAAACAATTTTGGCGATTTTTTGAGGTTTTGGACTTAGTCGTTTTCCGTGATAGTTTTGTCCAGGCGATATCTCAGTTACTGTTAACTGTAGGTGGATGAAATACAACAGCTTGATAGAATACATACCAAAGCTGTGCCTCGCAAGGTTATTTTTGAAATTTTCAAAAAAAATGTAATTTTTGGCGATTTTTGAAGTTTCGGACTTAGTCCTTTTCCGTGATAGTTTTGTCCATGCGATATCTCAGTTACTGTTCACTGTAGGTGGATGAAACACCACAGCTGAATAGAATATATAACAAAGCTGTGCCTCGCATGGTTATATTTTGACAAAAATGTAATTTTGGCGATGTTTAGAAGTTTCGGACTTAGTCGTTTTCCGTGAAAATAATGTCGACCACATGTGTGCTCCCCGTAGGAGGCTTGAACTCACGCCGTCTGGTCAGTGCTATTGTCAACTCGTTCCAGCCGTGAGTCAACCACTATATCCATTCGGCCACTCCGGGATAATGCACACCACCAATGATATCTCAACTTTATTTAATCTATTTTGGCAATATTTATCCCCCGTGAAACGGAGGGATATAGGTTTGGACTTGTCCGTCCGTCCGTCCGTCCTTCTGTCTGTCTGTCTGTCTGTCTGTCTGTCCGTCCGTTTCACCCTGAGGGTGGGTGTCTTGTAGACATCACATCGCTTTTAATGGACGTGCCTAGAGGTTTTTTTTTTCTCTCCATATTCGATACAAACAAGGATTATAGATGTGCAAAGTCAAGGTTTCAGTTTGATCGACGTAAAATTGTCGGGAATACAGCCCTCTGAACTTAGTCGAAATTCATGTTTTATTTGCGCTTAGGATGGGTGTCTTGTAGACATCACATCGCCATTAATGGACGTGCCTAGAGGTTTTTTTCTCCATATTCGATACAAACAAGGAATTTAGATGTGCAACGTCAAGGTTTCAGTTTGATCGACGTAAAATTGTCGGAATTACAGCCCTCTGAACTTAGTCGTAATTCATGTTTTATTTGCGCTTAGGGTGGGTGTCTTGTAGACAATACATGACCATCACTGGACGTGCATAGATGTTTTTTTTTCTCTTTATATTCTATACAAACAAGGATTATAGATGTGCAACGTCAAGGTTTCAGTTTGATCGGCCAAAAAATGTCAAAATTACAGGCATTTAAAATTACAGGCATTTAAACATCGAAATTCGTGTTTTCCTCCAGCTTTATTTGGTGTCTTGTGAATGTTAGATCTTTATTAATGAAGTGGTTACAAGTTTTTACTGTTCATATAGCTTCTAACGAAGGATTATAGGTGTGCAACGTCAAGATTTCAGTTTAGTCGGCCAAAAAATGTCGAAAGATTACGCGTATGACTTGATGTTATGAGCAAAGGAATGTTGTGAGAAAAGGTTGTCAGAACGACGTTGTGGGAAAGACGTTGTGAGAGAGAAACGTTGTGAGAAAGACGTTATTGGAAAGCGTAGTGAGAAAGCCATTGTGATAAAGACATTGTAAGACGTTGTGTGAGAAAGAAGAAACGTTGTGAGAAAGCCGTTGTGAGAGAGATATTATTATGGGTAAGACAAAACAAATTGATTTGACTGTCGCCATAATTAACATTATGGAGCCCGCATTCTAATCGACGAATATGGTTTCAGATTTTTTCTGTCTTGCTCATATTTGAAATTATAGCCCTCTGGGAATATTGTGCTTGTTTGTATCAATAACGTGCACGGGGATCCTGCTGCTCTCTGACAGCATCTAGTTTAATGTGAAAGTGAATGTACTCCATATCGAATTATCCGAAAAACGGCATTGTTGTGGTTTTTGTAAGGGTAGGCATATTAGACCTATGAAACCCTAGCCAATGCAAGCTATTTGACGATTTGGCTGAGGGCTATTGCTATCCCCAATTCCGTCCGTCCGTCCGTCTGTTAACATTTGAGGTGCAGTAGTTTGTCCGCGGCATTTCGGTATGAAGCCTTTGTCCTAGGGTTCTGAAACTTCACACAGTGAATGAATATATGTTGTAGATGTGCAACGTCGAAGTTTCAGTTTGATCGACTAAACATTGTCGAAATTACGGGGGTTTGAACTTAGACGAATTTGAGATATTTTTGGATATTTATACAACACTTTGTCCGCGTCATTTTGGTATGAAGCCTTTGTCCTAGGGTTCTGAAACTTCACACAGTGTAAGAATATATATTTTAGATGTGCAACGTTGAGGTTTCAGTTTGATCGACTAAAAATTGTCGAAATTCCGGGGGTTTGAATTTAGACGAATTTGAGATATTTTGGGATATTTATACAACACTTTGTCCGCGGCATTTTGGTATGAAGCCTATGTCCTAGGGTTCTGAACCTTCACACAGTGACAGAATATATATTGTAGATGTGCAACGTCGAGGTTTCAGTTTGATCGACGAAAAATTGTCGAAATTACGGGGGTTTGAGCTTAGACGAATTTGAGATATTTTGGGATATTTATACAACACTTTGTCCGCGGCATTTTGGTATGAAGCCTATGTCGGGTTCTGACACTTCACACAGGCAAATATCATATATTGTAGATGTGCAACGTCGAAGTTTTAGTTTGATCGACTAAATATTGTCGAAATTACGGGGGTTTGAACTTAGACGAATTTAATTATTGTTGGATATTTATACAACACTTTGTCCGCGGCATTTTGGTATGAAGTCTCTGTCCTAGGGTTCTGGAACTTCATACAGTGAATGAATATATATATTGCAGATGTGCAACGTCGAGGTTTCATTTTGATCGATCACAAAATGTCGAAATAACATGGTTCGGAACTTAGACGAATTTGAGATATATTGGGACATTTATACATAAAGATTACGCGCATATTGCGACGTTGTGAGTACTACGTTGTGTGGACGAATATGTAAGGGCAACGGTGTGAGAAAGATGTTGTGAGAAAGATGTTGTGAGAAAGATGTTGTAAGAAAGTCGTTGTGACAAAGATATTTCTTTTGACCTGCATTATTTTATTGACAAATATTCGTGTCAAAGAATGTTTTGCCTAGGCTGGGGGCTTTGCATCTCTGATGCCTATGTTTCCTCCGTGCAATTAATTTTTTTCTGGCAAGATATCAATAGTTACTAATATAATCACATGCTTACGTTTGGTCGTCTTGTGAGATTTTGTCTTACGTTTGAGTAGAAAGACGTTGCATTTTAAACATATTGACACCTTTTCGATTTCGCAAATAAATACATTTTAAACAGTTTGCATAGGAAAAAAGAGGAATAGCTTCCCGTATGGCCAGGTGCTGCTCCCCGTGTGAGGAGGTCCAAAGTCGGGGCGGGGGATATGCAATCCACGATTGTCTTGTTTTTCCTAGAAATCGGTAGAATTGGGTAACGGGTAATGAGAACTTTGTATCAATTCCGCAGAACTTTGTCGCAAGGGTAAGCAAAAATTATTTGCCACAGTAGCACTATAGCCACAGTGATAAGGGAACAAGAAGAGCAGCATTGT
>LQRL01077163.1:538-11024 GCA_001703475.1 Hydroides elegans | reverse complement strand
ATTCGTGTGTGATTGTGTGTTACAGGGGCGGCACCAAAGTATGCAAATCACGAGAAGCCACCATTTGGTGTACAGGGGATAAAGCAAGAACCGTATGCGGTTAGCGATTTCGGTATGGAATCGTCGACTTTGTTCAATCCAAACATCGAAAACAAACTGTTCAGTCCAAACATTGAAAACAAACCCATCAAAGGTGATCCACAGCAACAAGAGATGAATTTGCGACCATTGACATACGTAGACCCCAACCAATACGATGGGCTTCATTTTGAACCTCAAATCATCAACATAGCGCCGATAGCATTGAATCCGAAATGTTTATCGGAAACCGAAAATGCAGTCCAAAATTACGCTCCGTTTGAAGCCGCTTGCATAGTCAAATGCGCGAGTGGTCCAAAAAGAAAAGCTAACGGTTCCGATGGATTACCAGAAAAGGCAAGGAAATTACAGGATATGACCAATCGAGCTGAAGCAAACCCAGAGGGCATTGCAAAGGAACCAGATACACTCGTTGCTGATCCTAAACAGTCAAGTTCTTCTATAGATATTGAAGAATTATCCAGGACCTATCTGTGTGCAAGCAAAGATGGGAAGAAGAAAATGAAGGAAGATATCCTGACGCAAATATCCAATAAAGATCTGATTCAGCTTGGCTTCAAAATCGCCGAGCAGATGTATGAAACCGACGCGGCCAGGAAAGAGTTGAAAGACAGATTTCCTTTGTACCCGACGCTAAATGAAGCGATATCTCAGCGATATAAGAGAACCTTTTCACATCAAGCATCAGAAGAGAAGGGCGATATATCTCTATTGCGTATCATTTTCCAGGCAATTGATGCTCTTTTCAATTATCGACGGTTCATGAAAGAGGGACACCTTATGAATAGAATACATAGGCAACGGGCGCAGAGGCATGTTCCAAATGAATTCTCTAGGTGCATTCGAAATTTAGGTCTATTTCAGAACGCACTTGTACCACGATTTATTCGGAAGTGCGAGGATGGTTTGAAGTGTTTTAACGAGAAAATCGAACTCAACAATGTCTCAAATAACTTTGGTTAAGACTTCAAGTAATCTGCACTCATTTTAATGTTCCTGAATAAGAAAAACATGCGTTTATGAATATGTTTGAAAGACGTATAAATGTTTATTGTACATTGTATATATTTTTCGAAAAATAATTAGTTTCGCAAAATTTAAAAAGACAATCCGAGACCTTTGTATCATATTGTTTAACAAAAGAAGCATTTAATGTATCGATTGAAAATATATTTGTTTACGGTTACTTAAACTTTTCCTATAAAGGGTTCTTTTATTTCATCGAAAATTATAACAGATTACAAACACATGTAACTCATTTTAACATACTAAGTGTATGTATTTCCATAGATAAAACTGAACAAAATCCAGCCATTCAGTTGACATTTTGGTTTAGCACCATGAAATGAACTGTTCTATTTGTTCCTTTAATATCGATAAGCAAACGCATCTTAGTTACGGATTTAATTTGTAAGGGTGTATTTAAACTCTTTTTTTTGCTCAGTTTCTGGCATGTCTCAGGTGCCTTTTGATTTATATTTTTTTTTATTGCAAAAAGATGGGGGTGATGTTAAGGTTGATTGGTGAAAAATGAGCTGTTTTTTGATTCAGCATCTTAGGGACAATTATGAACATGGATGGATGAGGTTTTTACGATATAATGTACTCAAACAATGGTTTATATATCATAACATAATAATAATCCATAAGTAAAGTGCCGTGTGTAACAAAGGCATCCGATTTGGCTAAAGTACCAGTAAGCAAAGATTATATCGGTGAGATTAAAGACACCTATTTCACTTTAACTGAAGCAAATTTAGTGAAAAATTATAATATTCTACAACTGTTGAAGAGATAGCCAAACCATTGACCCAAAATAAGCTAATATGTAATCCAATGATTAGGTGTTGTGTATATGTATATTTGATTGGCGTAAAATGTATATTGTGTTTCCACAAAGCCATAAGATCGCCAGTGGTTCTCGATTATCAAAATATTGTTCTAGTTTTATCCGCAGGCCAATAGATGAAAGCGATCGTTGCTCGAGAAAAATGCCGAAAAAAGCGAATCTAATACTCATGCATACGTTCAACCTACAATAATAACCTACAATATCACAATAGGAACTTTAAGGTGCATTTGCTGTTATGTATTGCAGGAGCGCATAAATCAACCTCAAGCCAAGCCAAGCCCAAGGCCTTCCTCAATCAAAGGATAAAGAAAGAACCAGCAGACATAGCCGCAAGTTTCAAAGAAGAGTCGCAGTCGTCACTGGATCCCAACAACAATATGATAAGACATGGTAACTTTAAATCGGAAGAGAAAGATGACGTTAAAATCGAGCGGGTCATTGAACCTTTCCCTCATAAGGAACACTGTGATATAAAACCAAGGATCATTACCATCGAATCGCCAATCTCTAGTTCTGTGTGTAGCCGGGAAACCAATAAGTTGATTGACGATCCACTGCTGGCTACGCGTTTTGATTTGAATCTGAATGCCAATGAAGGGATACGAGTTATGTATGAGTCACAACACTCGCTTTTGCTGTCAAAAATGTGCTATCTCAAAGAATTGATGGATTATCGAGGTGATCATACGATTCAACGTACTGGGAAGCAGACTGAATTGATTCAGGAGATCATCTCTCAGTTCTCTCGTATTACTTATGTGTCTTCGAGTGATCCTCTGCACGCTTTGTTCAGGGAAAAGGGGATTATTGACCTACGCGATACAACAGACAACGTAGCATCAAACAACCAAGCAACATACAACCTTGCAACAGATAGTGTAGCAACAGATAGCGTATCAGCAGACAGCCTAGCAAGAGACAACCTAGCAAGAGACAACCTTGCAACAGATACTCTGGCAGCAGATATCGTAGCAACAACCAACCTAGCAACAGACAATCTAGTAGCAGACAGCGTAGCAACAGAAAACCAAGCAACAGATAACGTAGCAACAGACAGCGTAGCAACAGACAGCGTAGCAACAGACAGTCTAGCAACATGCAGCGTAGCATCAGATAGTCTCACATCAAGCATAATAGAGTCTATGGACACAAAGCAACATGGTTCAGAGGATGTGCCTTGTGATTTGACCTTGAAATCCGAATTCGAGGTCAAAGGTAAAGGTCGTCGCAAGAGGAAAGTCAATTGTGATGATCAATCTCACGAAAAGGCCAGAAAATTACAGCTGCCTGGGATCTGTGCTTACACGGGGGGTTCTGACACAAAACTAACTTCGAGCGATTCTGAATTATCTGTTGATGGAACAGAGAATTCATTGATTTGCGTTAAAGAAAGGCAGGAGAAACCATTTTCTGTTGTAAATGATGAGACTGTAGTGAATAATGGATATAAAGCAGGCCAACCGGGTGCGGCCCGTTCTGCAGAAACTACTGGTACTTACAGTGAAATATATCAGAAATCAGGCGTGAAAGACAATAGCATCTCTAATGATTCAAACGACAATGCTATGAATTCTGATTTTTATCAATTATCGCGAGCAAGCAAAGCGGAGTTTAAGAGATTTTTCATTCGGGCGTCAAATAGAGATGTGATTCAATTAGGATACATGGTCGCTGAACAACTTTGTGAAACAGAAGAGGGTTGGAAGTCTATTAGGGAAAGGTGCCCTTATTATAACAGTCTAGTATATTGGATCGATAGTCGACGCAACGCAACATTGCTCACAAGAGCACATATCGTCGATGTCAAGATATTGCACGTTATTCATACAGCCCTCCGCGCTATCATAGATTATCACGATAACATGCAACGATACGATTTAGGGCCGAACGATAAAAGCGGGAAAACAATGTTGAAGATTTTCCGCAAAAGACTTGAAAGATGTACACGTAGCCTTAGGTTGCAGATGATAAAGCAGCCTAATACACTTGTTCATCGATATATTCAGAGATGCGATGGAATTATGAGGTTGCTATGCGAAAAGCTTTCAATATAATTTTACTTGGTACAGTGAACGCCTACTTTAAAGTCAACAAAGTTGTTCAGGAGTTTTTGGGTGGCTATGATGTGTAATCGGTAAAAAAGAGCTATGATCTGATTTGTGATCAATAAAAACATACAAACAAGTTCTGTCTTTTAAGTTTGATAACAATGTTTTAATACTTGTAATAGTGTTGGTACTAACGAAACTTAATACAAAACATACAAACAAGTTCTGTCTTTTAAGTTGGATATCGATGTTTTATGAATACTTGTAATGGTGTTGGTACTAACGAAATTTTATGACAAAACCGTGTTACAAATACTCAATTATTGTTATTGGAAGGGAACTCAATTTAGTTCCACGAATTATTTTAGTCCCCCATATACCCATGTTTCATTGTCCGAAAAGAAAGGGGAAATGTGGAGGTTCATTGAGCTAGAGGGAGTGATGGAATGTGGTTTCTATATAGGTAGCCTTTAAGTGTTTTGTATTAGCGTAGTGTATAGTTTGTTGCCAAAATGTCAAGAAGATGGTCAGAGAATCTTAAAATCAAATTATGTTCTAGCCTTGCGCGCAGATGATGTCATGAAAAGCATCGTTGGAGAAGCCGAAATACCGAATACAAAGGATCTCATAGTGATACCCATGCATGCGCCGTTCAACCAAAATGTATCGATCAAAAGGAGTGCCAAGAATAAGGATCATGTGCGAAATCATTGATTTTTCGCTCCCGTTCGATTTGAATGAAATTTGGTCATGTTATTAAGTTACATTTAAATGATAAAACGGTAAATTTTCGTTGGAAACAAACAAGCAGTTATGCCACAAATGACCATAAAACATAGGTGGGGTATCCTATGTTTGCGCCTAGTTGTGCGTTAGATTTTACCGTCCCCTGACTTTATTATTGTCCTTGAGGCCATTTTATGTTCTCAACATCTAAAAAGGGACATAATGGAGCCTCATCGTTCCATTTATAGAGAAATACACATCCTAACTCACTTCTTGTCTGAAGGGAGCCAATAGAAGTTTGTCGGTATTCCTTCCTCACATACGATTATTTCAAAATAATACCAAAAAATATATATTTTATTAATTCAAATATGTAAAAACCTTGTTCTTTAAATGTCGAGAGAATCAGTTTTCGGTATTTTGATTTAATAAATTGTTTCATATTGAAAAGCGATGTCTTATAAACTGACCGGAATTGTAGCTTATTTGAACATCCTTTCGTTTATTTCGATATATTTTTTTAAAATACTAGGTATTATTATTGGATATTTTTTGAAATACAAATGTATTGAAATCAATAATTAGTGTAAAATTAAAACCCATCCAAATAATTTGAAAATTAGACGTTTCACACAAATGTTATAGAGCTCTGTAGTGAAATTTGATATAGAGCTTTGTAGTGATAATTTGAAAGTGCATAAAAATTCATGAAAAACTTCATTTTTAGTCAAGGGCGCATTCGTCCCCCAAGCTGGATTTTAGGTATGATGTTTGTATGTATATTATCTTTCATATTATATGAAATTCAGCTTGGGGGACGAATGCACCCTTGACCAAACTTTGGTTATACCGCATAAAGTACGGCTTTGTAAATCCGATGAAGTGCGTCAATTTGTAGAAATTATACACCGTTTAGTAATATTTGAACGATCAATCAACTAGTTTTATGTTTTTAAATACTATTTCATCCCCATTTAGTTACGTTTACTAAAAAATATTAATTAAATTATTCTTAAACCGAGTATATAATTACGAATATTGAAGGACCCCCTAAAATTATTATCAATTTTATATGTAGTTTTGATGGTAAATAATATTATTAGAAGGCCGAGTTGAAAAATAATAAAACTTATGTACGAAACCTTAGATAATAAGCTTTCAAAATATATAAGAAAGAAACTAAAATTTCGAATTAGAATTTTTATCTGCCTTGCACTTTACTTCCGGAGCATTTTTCTTATGTAAGTTGCACATGGTCCTTTATGTTAGATAACTTAAAGGTGCATTTGCTGTTCTGTGTTGCAGGGGCGCACCAATCTACCTCAAGCCAATCAAAGCTACTTACGACTCAGGGTATAAAGAAGGAACCAGCAGAAACAGGCCCGGGTATTAAAAAGGAGTCGAAACCTTCAATAGATCGCAACAACAATCGTATGAAATACAGATATGGTCGTATCAAATTGGAAAAGAAAGACGACGTTAAGATCGAGCGGGTCACTGGACCTTTTCCGCATTCAGAACAACCCGATATCAAACCAGAGATCATCACCATAGAATCGCCAGCCTCACATTCTACGTGTAGCGAGGAAGTCAGTGAATTATCTGACGATCAACTTCCGGTTACGCGTTTAGATTTGAATCTGGAGACATGTGAAGGCGTTCGAGTTATATACCAGTCACAGCACTCGCTTCTGCTCTCCAAAATGCACTATCTGAAAGATTTGATCAATTTTCGAGATAATCATAAGACTCAATGTAGTGGGAAACAGGCTGAACTCATTCAGGAAATCATTTCTCAGTTCTCAGGTGTATCATCAGTGTCTTCGAGTGAACGCCTGCACGCTTTGTTAAAAGAACAGGGGATAGTTGACATCGACACTATTACATCAGTCAAACAAACAACAGATAACCAATTAACAGACAACCCAGCCACAGAGACCCACACACCGAACAACAGATCAACAGCCAGCCTAGGAACAAACAACGTAGCCATAGTCAACCTAGCAACAGGCAATCTAGCATCAAGCAAAATAGTGTCTATGGATAAAAAGCAGGATAGAGCTGGTTCAGAGGATGGGCCCATTGAATTGACCTTGAGATCTGAATTAGAGATCAAAGGTAAAGGTCATCGAAAGAGGAAAGTCAATTTGTGTGATCAAACTCACGAAAAGGCCAGAAAATTACAGCTTCGTGGGATAGGTGCTTACACAGAGGGTTCTGACACAGAAACTACTTCGAGCGATTCTGAATTATCTGATTCAGAGGTTCGCATCAAGGAAAGGCAGGAGAAAGGAATTCCAGTTGTAAATGATGAGACTGTAGTTAATGATGTATATAGAACAGACCAACTAGGGGCGGTCCGTTCAGCAGAAACTACTTGCAGTGAACGATATCAGAAATCAGGCGTGAAGTATAAGAACACGCCAAATGATTCAAACGGAAATTCTATGAATTCTGATTTTGATCAATCATGGGAAGCAAGCAAAACGGGATATAAGAGATTTTTCATGCAAGCGTCAAATAGAGATGTGATTCAATTAGGGTACATGGTCGCTGAACAACTTTGTGAAACAGAAGAGGGTTGGAAGTTTGTTAGCGAAAGGTGTCCTTATTATAACAGCCTGGTTAAATGTATCAATTCGCGAAGCAATGCAACCTTTCCAGTGCTCACAACAGCACAACTTGTCGACGTCCAGATATTGTATGTTATTCATACCGCTCTCCGTGCTATCATAGATTATCAGGATAATATGATGCGATACGATTTAGGGCCCAACAATGAAAGCGGGAAAACAATGTTAAAGATCTTCCGTGAAAGACTTGAAAGATGTACACGTAGCCTTAGGTTGCAAATGATCGAGCAGCCAACTTCACTTGTTCATCGATTTATTAAGAGATGCGATGGGATTATGAGGTTGCTCTGCGAAAAACTTTCAATATAATATTCCTTGGTGTAGAGAAGGACTAATAGAATGTTCAAGATTTTTTTTAAGGTTGGCATGTTGCCACGGAAAAGAGCTAAGATCTGATTTGTGATCAATAAAAACATACTTTTGGTTAAGTTCTGTTATTAAAGTTTAATAGCGATGCAAAAAAATATTTTAGGGTTGGTTCGAACGAAACTTTATGAAAGAAAATCAATGTTACAGACAATAAATTGTTATTTGAAGGGTTCCGTGAATTACTGAACTAACTCAATATTAATCTTTTGATCTATGGTTCATTGTCCGAAAAGGGAGGGAAAATGTAGAGGTTGATTGAACTAGAGGGAGTGATGGGATATGGTTTCTATATAGGCTCCCTAAGTGTTTTGTATTAGCGTTGAGTTAAGTTTGTTTCCAAAAGGCCAAAAAGATGATCAGAGGTTCTTCAAATCAAATTATGTTCTGGTCTTGCCCGCAGATAGAGTGATGAAAAACGTAGTTAGAGAAGGTTTGCAGAATAATAAAGAATCTACTTCCCATGCATACACTGTAAATAGTTCTGATAAATATCCTTTAACAGGCGTGTCTCCAATAAGTTATCATAACAAGAACTAAAAGGTACATTTGCTGTTCTGTATTGCAGGAGCGCACCTATCTATCTCAAGCCAACCAATGCTACTTGCGCCTCGAAGGATAAAGGTGGAACCATCAGACATAGCCCCGTGTATTAAGGAGGAGTCGAAACCTTCAATAGATCGCAACAACAACCGTATGAAATATGGTCGTATCAAATTGGAAAGGAAAGACGACGTTAAGATCGAGCGGGTCACTATACCTTTCCCGCATGCAGAACAGCCCGATATAAAACCAAATGTCATCACCATAGATTCGCCAACCTCACATTCTACGTGTAGCGAGAAATTAAGTGAGATGTCGGACGATCAACTTTCGGTGACACGTTTAGATTTGAATCTGCAGACATGTGAAGGGGTTCGAGTTATATACGAGTCACAGCACTCGCTTCTGCTCTCAAAAATGCACTATCTGAAAGATTTGATCAACTTTCATGACAATCATAAGACGAAACGTTGTGGGAAGCAAGCCGAATTGATTCAGGAAATCATTTTACAGTTCTCATGTATATCTTCAGTGTCTTCCAGTGAACACCTGCACGCTTTGCTAAAGGAACAGGAGATAGTTGACATCGACACTATTAGATCAGGCAAAGAAACAACAGACAACCCATTAACAGACAATGTAGCAACAGGCAACCAAGCAAGAGACAATGTAGCAACGGACAGCCTAGCAACGGACAATGTTCAAACAGTCAACCAAGCATCAAGCAATAAAATGTCTAGGGATACAAAGCAGGATAGAACTAGTTCAGAGGTTGAGCAGAGTCAGTTGACCTCCGAATTAGAGGTCAAAGGTAAAGGTCATCGAAAGAGGAAAGTCAGTTTCGGTTATCAAACTCACGAAAAGGCCAAAAAATTACAGCTTCCTGGGATAGGTGCTTATACAGGGAGTTCTGACACAGAAACTACTTCGAGCGATTCTGAATTATCTGATGGGACTAAAACGGAACATTCAGGAGTTCGCATTGAGAAGCAACCAGTTTCCGTTGTAAATGATACTGATACTGTAGCTAAATATGGATATCAACTAGAGCAATCGGGTGGGGTACAATCTGCAGAAACTTCGTATGGAGAAAAACATGAGAATGACGGCAAAAGAACACCTAATGAAACACACGATGATGCACATCTTGGTCATGAGTTGCATCCCAATGTGGAACTATCCTGGCCAAAAAGCAAAGTGGAATTTCAGAAATATCATAAGAAGGATTCAGATATTGAGTTAATTCAATTAGGCTACCAAGTCGCAGATCAACTACACCAGTGATCTTTTAAGAGGGCCAAGGCATCCGAGGATTCTTGCGGATAATACGCAGGAATCCGAGGATTTTCGTACGCAGATAAGCGCGTGCATCTGCGCTTCCCTTCAACAAAATAGTGTCTGCTCTTGGTATCTGACGCCAAACAAAGGAGCTTATCTTGATCACTATAGAAGCGTCTTGTATGAAGAGCATCTTTATCTTTAATAATCTAAATAGTGTTTGTTCTTGAATACAAGTGGAAACTAATGAGACGATTATTCAAATGCTAATTTAATACTATTGTTTCGCTATTCTTACTATTTTGAAATAATTGGTTACCAAATTGATAGCCCTTAGTTTGAAAATAATTGAACGCTCAAACACTGATCTTTTGATCAATCTGAACATAAAATAATTATCCCCCGTGAAAACGAGAGGATAGGGTTGAGCTTGTCCGTCTGTCCGTCCGTCCGTCCGTCTGTCTGTCCGTCTGTCCCGCTTGATGTGGGGTACTTTGTGCACGCGAGTTAGGTATGAAGGAGTTGAGCTAGAGTTTTCAAATTTTATACACGTATAAACCAAGGTCTGAAGTCGTGCCTCGTCAAGGTTTTATCTCGATCGGTTGAAAATTGTCGATTCTGGAGCACTTTAAAAATGGTCGATTTTGAACTTGTTATCAGATGTTAAGTACTTTGTGCACGCGAGTTTGGTATGAAGGAGTTGAGCTAGAGCTTTGAAATTTTATACACGTATATACCGAGGTCTGAAGTCGTGCCTCGTTAAGGTTTTATCTCGATCGGTTGAAAATTGTCGATTCTGGAGCACTTAAAAAATGGTCGATTTTAAACTTTTTTTCAGGTGTTAAGTACTTTGTGCACGCGAGTTGGGTATGAAGGAGTTGAGCTAGAGCTTTGAAATTTTATACACGTATAAACCGAGGTCTGAAGTCGTGCCTCGTCAG
>LQRL01077162.1:21698-32039 GCA_001703475.1 Hydroides elegans | reverse complement strand
GAATTGAACTCAATAAAAAGGCAGACGCAAGAACAGTTTTTAGAAGAACGGCAAAAAGCTTACAAACAATAAAATGGCATGAGCCAAACAAAACCTTAAAATGTCTTAATTACATTGTTGAGAGAAGATCTGAACAACTAGCAACATCCATTGCAAAATTGAGAGATAGTCTACGAGATAACCTTTGCGATAAAGAGAACATTTCAAATGTATTGTTTAACCAAAGAGACATGTTTGTTTAGAAATTAAATACATATGTAATGAATTGCATAACTTAGAATAATGTACCTTGTAACAACGTAACTAATTGGATTTGTGTAACATGTAGATTATATTTGTTGTCAATTTATATTGGGAGAAACATATGTCTAGAACTTAACTTTTTTTTACACATTATAGGCACAGTACTTATTGTAACGTTATATGATGTGACACAATCAGTTTTTCAACTTTTATGTGCCTTTTGTAAGTTTAGATTGTTTTATTTTAAAATTAATGCAATGCCTATTATGCATTGTCTCCCCCCCCTAAGACTGGTGGAACGGAGAGTGACCTTGATTAATTAGAAATAAAAATAAGTTAGAATTATTTTGAATAAAAAGAGGAATTAACCATTTTCTTATATAAGTTGAATATATTTTAGTGTATATTTACGTTAATATACATTCATAAAAATATGAATAAAACGAATAACATTGAAACTATTTTAAAGAAGATTTATTTTGTGTAATGTATTAAGAAAATATTATGACTTTTTAAACGTAATTTATGTACAATTGATTATATTTATTTTAATGGATATATTTTGTTTGAAATTTTAATCAACTAAAATTAACTAAAGATAACTAAATATTTATGTTTAAATGATGAATTAACTAAGATAAGCTAAAATTAGCTAGAATTAACTAAAAGTGAAAAACACTTGAAATAGCTAAATTGAGTATGTCTGTATGATAGTTCAAATTAATTGAAACATTAATATTTTAAGTAATTTCGAGGATTAAGCACACTGCAAAGTCTCCACCAAATTGTTGTTAACTAGAATACACCGTAAAGGAATATTATAGATCACAAACGTAATAGTTTAAGAAATAAGTAAACCGTTTATAAGTTTAAGATATTTATTTATAATAATGATGTATGATAACAGTACATAAAGTGGGGGTGTATGTACCGAGATCTACTTAAACCAAGAAGCTACTTTAATATAGACATGTAATAATTAATGAAATAAATAGTAATTAATAATATATATTAATGATAAACTAATAATAAATAACACTTATATTTAGATAGAAAGATATAATTTAGACAACCGAAACTATACTTTCCCTACCTATACCGAAGCCGAAACAGCATAATTCCTATCCACATGGGTGTTATCCTTAATTGATTAACTTAATGTTACGCGTAGGTTCCTTCTCTTAGTTCTCTCTAGACCTCCGCGTGTATACGGTCTTTATATACATATACGTTGTTACGTCTAACAAAACGGTTTCTAGCTCATAACATGTAAGAACGAACGGCTAACCTATTCATTACATTATTCAAAGATTATCAAATATATTAACAATAGTAATACAAAAAAATAGGCTAAAGAAATAACCAGGAATGCTGTCTAGCGGATCTATACAGATTATACGTGTTTCATAGAAATCCCCAATATAATAAGGGAAAGCATAAGAGGATCAAGTTGGCAACATTTAAGGTGCACAACATCAGGTATTGCCACACTTTAAGCTTTTTCTAGATGTTTCCCCTGATAAACCGTGTCTTTCAATGTATTCCTTATGGTAAATCGAAAACTTGACTTGCTTTTTAAAACACCCCTAGCGTTAAGGTAGCAGTTTGAGTTCCACCTAAGAAATAAATTGTAATACAGAAATTGATATACGAAAATCCTTCCAAAATAGCTTCCAATGTGGTCAGGCTCTTATAGCGAGCACATGGGAGGGGGAAGGAAGGGTTGAGATGTGGTGACGAGGGGGTGCGTCTTCGGGTGGACGGGTGGGCGGGTGTGGCCAGTGGGCATACTCACACGGTTGAGCGGTCACTCCATGGTCACTCTTTCATGCCTAATTTAATCCATTTTGTATCCCGAGTGCCATAGAAATCTTTAGGACATTGTCGATTTGGTGCATTATGGTTTCGGGATTTTTTTTATGAATTTGAAGTTGTAGAAAGATGCAAAATTATGAAATTCACTAGCAAAAATATTAGAAAGCATAGTCATATCAAAATAAAAGTTAGAGTATTATGATACTCAACTTTTGGTAATTTTGATACTCAATCTTTTTCAACTCATATTCAAATAGTTTTTTTTTTGTAAGAAATTTATGATAAATTCATTATAGTATGACCTCGTCATTTGATATATTTATAGCCTGATATAGAATATGATATCAAAAGCAAGTTTTAGAAATAATATAGGTATGCCTTTTTGCAGACGCAGTATCCAAAACAATAACTAAGACACATTAAATATTGAGTTTATAACGGCTAAGAAGGTGGTTTATTTTACGAATATTAAGAAAAAAATGTTATTACATTGTTTCATGAAGGAACTAACGTTTGTTATTTTAATGATTTTACTTTAAAAACTCAAATGGGGGAAATAAAATACGTCCACAAAGTGCAATGATATTCATGTATCAAAATCATGCTTTATTGTAAATGTATAGCGTAGTGCTACCATACGAATTAAACAAAATCTTCATCTACCATATAAACGTGACAGTAAGCCTGAAGTATTGAAAATGAATAATATAATATTAAAATGTGGTATTTCATAGAAACCGAATATTTGTTGTTGCGTGCACACTTCACATAAAATCAAGTAGAAATAGTGCATATTATAACCGTTATTAGCCATAATTCTAATCTTTAGAATAATGAAAGGCAACTTCCAACCAAAACACAAGCAGGTGGGATGAGGGGTGCCTTTCCTAGAGGGTTTTCCTTTTTCCTCGGTTACCCCCTATCAACTCCACCCCCTTCAAAACTCCACCCCATTTTTGATAAAACATCCTGCATTCCCGATACACATCGTCAGTTCAATATTGACTGTTGCTCCGTTTTTTTTTTTTCGTTCTCGCGAGAGATAAGGACAATTGATTAACAAATATTCAGTGAATGGAAATCATCTGGTTGTTTATTTTATTTAATGTGTCGTTCAATTAGAATTGTGTTCATTGTGGTTAAACTGTGCCTTTAATTATGAAAAAAAAATCGAAAACCTAATAGTAGTATATTATTAACATAAAATGCAATAAAAATATGCATTGATAAGAAAGTGAAAATTAAAACTTAAAAGATAAAGAAGATGCTAAGGATAACCGTCTGATTGCATGATTTAATTAAGGGTACTTGAAAACGGCTTTTAATAAGTTCTAAGTCAGAGTTGGAATTTAAGAAAACAAAACATAGGATTATTAACGTAAAGGATAAACATGACTATTTTTTATTTCGAAGGTAAGCTTTTGAAAATTCGTTTATAATTTCTAATTTCAATATTAGTCTGTTATTTATGTTCTCAACTGTTGATATAAGACAGGATTGGACAACATTCACGAAATCATACTTTAGCGAACGAATCAATCCGGAAAAAAATCAATTCATCTGTTTTGATATAATTTTCTTAAATGTTATTAATATATGGGGCCTACCTCTACATAAAATTGCCCAAAAAAATAATTCGTTAAATCAATACAATTTGTTTAAGATTTTTGCTAATATATCAACAATTCATCTACCGAATGATACATGTTTCATATAGATAGCATTTTGGTAGTTTGGATTATCTATATAAAATTGATAGAAATCGAAAGATGACCCTATCTTATTTAAAATAGCATAACACAAATATTCTTGAGAATTCATACGTGTCTTTCTTTAATCAAAAAAATATATTATGGATATCACTGCACTGCATTTGATACACAAACTACACATGTGCTTTTAAAACATTTTCTCAATATTGCATTTTTCATCTTAGTTTTGTCCATACATTTGAGTTCAAGGTGGATTATTATGATATATGTAAAACCCATTAAACCCTGACAATATGTTATTTGTAATCATTTCCCCTATACATATAATGACAAATGATAGCCAGCTGTAAAAATGGCTATGGCAAATATCCGCTCAAAAGGGATAAAACTGACTTTGTTTTTTCACCCCCCCCCCTCCACATCTCCATAAGCTACCATTTCATGGGATTCCATCATCTCCACACCCCTCCAACCTCGTCGTGCGCCGCGCCAATTAATTAACGGAACTGACGGCTCGATCCGATTAACGCACCTGTAAGCCCCTGTACTAAGTCGACGCATGCACTTTGTCAAAATATTATGTCATGGTATTATATCAAGTTGCTATTCTTGAGACGGAGACATTTGGTTGATGGAGAAGAGAGAAAGGGAACGTTCCGTTTTGAAAATTTTATAGATTATTAAAAATTAAAAAGAAAGTTAGATAAAGTACACGGTAAAACATGTTTATTATCCTTACCGATTTCCCTATTATCATATTCTTAGTTGAAATAAATATGTCGGATCGTTTAAAATCGGTTATACTATCTTCCCGCATCAGTCCCACTAAAAAAATACATTAATAGTGAACATTTCATTTAGAGCTCTAATTTGCTGTAGACTTGAATTTCAGGAATCGTAAAACAATAACTCAGAACGTAAAAACAAATAATATTTTTTTATCAAATTGTTGAAAGATATCGATAACCGTTAACTATCTTGGAATTAAGAAGAAATAAGAATCAACCGCTACGTTTTAATATCTACTTAGCAACTTATTTTATTCCTTTTAATCGTATCAACCGCATTTTTGACGAGCGATGCTGATGACATGTGACGGTAATAGTTCCGCAACGATGTCCAAACCGGAACGGGTGGGCTGTCATAAGCGGGAAGCACTGACAATGGTATTCAACGCGCTGTTATAAGCGAATTAGACAAGTCCGCTTGAGGCAATGGGTTTTGGTTATGCGGCCAAGTCGATCCGATTATGATGACACTCATGTGTTAAAAATTGCACTGGTGATTTTTAGAAAACAGATATTTGAAAATGTCTGGGTGATATTATAAATATTATCAAATGCTTATTTAAAGATGAAGACGTCTTTAGGGCTTAAGTGCATATCGGAAATAAATTCATAGAGGTTTGCAAATTATCAGATACATTTGTAGACCGGTCAGATACGGTCAGATACATTTGTAGACCGTTGATGTTGTATATTTGTGGGATCTTTCTCCGAATTATTAATTGCACTTTCCAATATAACTTTGATACAGTATACGGTCGCAAATTTGAGGTTTTTGAATGTGAGAAACTCAAAGCATACGGAGTTGCTTATGTGGTTCTATCAATAACATTCTTAATGCTTCATAATGATTTTTATTGACACAAAAAATAACATTCGATGCTAATATTTCAATTTTTAATGCGTTATTTGACGGCTAATTGCAATAGGATTGACATTGAGTGACGTGTGAATGGGGCGGAGCGAAAGCGAGAAAACACAATTACGCGTGCGTGGTACAAATCCCTGCCACGTGCGAACTTATGTCGCCGCGTGTATGCGACTTGTTACTTTTCTGGTGGCTGTTGAATATTGGCGGAGCTGTTATTATACCAATGAATAGACTTATGTAACTACTGTTTGTCATGCTTATAAGATGCATCAAATATCAAAAATGATAAATTTAAAAACTTCCTGAAGCACTAGATATTTAAACACTAATTCGTTGTAAAGGGAGATGATAACTTGATAAAAAATGCTTATTGCTTGTTTTTTAAAAATCAAATAATTTTAATTGCTTTGTTGAAACTGTTTTATAACACGGGGGCTTTAAAAATCAAAACTTAAGGTAATTATATATCCACATTATTACAATTTAAGGCTCGAACCCCATACTGTAACATTTATATGATCAGTGTATCAGTTCCGCCTGAAAGATTGTAAAATGTAGTAATACATTCTTTTTGCGATAATTTCACACATTTACTGTTATTACAGTGTCACTGCTTTTTAATTATTTATAGTAATCCGTCAAATTACTGTGAGGCAAAAGAAAAATATAACTTTCACCCTCGAACATCATAACTATTTCCATTCAACACGTGTTTGGCGGTGCGTGGCATTGACACATGCACGGCACGCGTTTGACGAATAATCCGCATGCAGCCAACCTTTACATGGGAAGGATTCACACCCTCGGGCTGAAGTGTCATCACTTTTGCAGAAATGGGGCTGAGGGCCATGATGCATGGAAATGGGACTTCTTTTAGAGAAGGGAATCGGTACAAATGGGATCGAAAATAAACAAGTTTCAAAAGACTCGTTTAAATATTTTTTTCTATGAACCTCAATTATAATTTTTAAGAAAAGGTTTTATATTGAGCTCTACTTTTAAATGATATAGTGTTTGATTATATATATAAAAGCATATTGCACAACAGAAATCGCATATTTGGACCAAACGAAGATTCGACATCATGTAACGCTGAATAAATCGTGGCTCCATATTGTGTATTGGCATGTGCCAGAAATCTTGAGCACATATAAAATCCATAACGAGGCTCAAAGTCAGTATCAACCCGTTTACGGCCCTAAGAACTCCGATGTTCCATTAGTTGATTGTTTTCTGTGTAGCTGCTGGTTTTTTCGGTGAGTTATGGAGAAGGGTTCATTTAGAGATCTCGAATATTAAGGGGGTTGGGGCGAATCGCTGTAGAGACGAGTTGTTTGGCGATAAGATATACATACACGTAAATTGGTTTTATATACATTATACATTATTTTATTTATTTTGTCAAATTGGTTATTTATATTCAGTGTATATCTGGTAAAATCAATATTTGAAATTTTTTGTTAAAACGTCGTGATTTGACGCGGCCGATGTGACTGTTTTTCTACAAGTTTAGCCAAAATAACATTTTTTTCACCATAACAATACCCAAACCAACCCTTTATGTACTCGCATGCGCCACCACCAAAATACACCGAAAAACAATCAAACCAAATGTATCTTTCCCATGACAACCCACGTTGACATTTAGACGATATTGCCCCAGTAACCACGCTAATGTTTCCATAGCAACGGCATTTTCGCTATGGTTTAGTGACATTAGAATGTAAACAATACGGACTTAGTGTGGATTAAGGGAGCGTGCGATGGGTTTCGAGTAAAAGGGGGCGGGTAACAAAGTTGGTAGTTGGTAACAAAGCGGGGCGAGTAGGTTTTGGGGACGAGTTCTCCTGTTACCATTTAACTACCGCCAAAAGATTGTACCGATAAAGCAGGGCTCTTAGCTAGGATTTTGTTTTGCTTCAATATTACATGTAAATAGTTTCAAGATTGAGTAGATTGGTGGCCGATTCTCCTGTTTGCCGTTTTTATAGATTAAATTAATTTGTTATAAAAATGTCATGCACAAGATACATCCTTGTGTTGATTTTAAGATTCATCCAAAGCAAAACTGGTTAGCAGATCTTGTCATTACATGCTGAAATTCATGCTGAACTAAAACTGAAACCTGATCACGCGTCAGGGAAACAGGAAACCTTACAAGATAACAGTAAAAGGAAACTTCAAGATGTATCGCTTGTCTTATTCTTCAGTTGCTATGGCTTCTATTTCGTGACAACGGAAACCTTTGAAATATATGACTATCTTGTCGTTATAAAATAGTACAAGTATGATATTCTACTCGAATTCATGTTTATTTCTCAAGTTCTGATGACGGTGATCAAAAGTAGATGATATTATAGGAATTAATTTTAAAAGAATAAGCAAGAGTTCATTATTATTTGATAGATCGTTTGATCATTTCATCATTATCAAATCAAATAATTTGATATCGTTTACTACTAAATCCGTGAATATATAATCTTCTTAGGATGGTTTTGTTGCAAGCGATTCTTTCTTATTTAAGCATGCATTTTTAGCATGCATTTTGCCATATATATATCAGGATTTTAAGTATGAATAAGTTGTTATGGATGCGATCAACTGCGCGAAAAATGCAGCGACAAAATCCTACACCAATATATTCAAGCATGTTTGATGCATTTCGTTTCCGTTTCCATTTTTTATTGCCTTTTTCAGAAGCGAGAGTGCGTTGAAGACCAACTCATGATTCTTTTTAGATTTTTTTTTCAAATGTAACGTGTATATTAAAAGATCACATTCTAGTTTGCAACAGCGATTCCTAAGTCCGCTGGTTGCGGCGATTGTTGCGGCGATTGTAGTTTCATCGAAACCCTTTTATTTTGCTCTTTAATTTGCGGTTTATTATAAAATTATTATTTTATTTCTTTCTTTGCAGAAGCGATCCCGAAGTGCGCGGGTTGCGGCGAGCCCATCCTGGATCGGTTCATCCTCAAAGTGCTCGAGCGCTCGTGGCACTCCAAGTGTCTGGCATGCGCCGACTGCGCACTTCCGCTGCAGGACAAGTGCTTTGCCAAGGAGGATAAGGTGTACTGCAAAGATGACTTCTTCAGGTATGTGGATGATGTAGGGGTTTATGGTGTTGTGGATATGTTTATGTTCTATTATTGAACAGTCCCGTCCCTGTCTTTGATAAATGAATACTTTTCCGCTGTCATGATCGTGTCAATCCTCAGCTCTCCTTTTATTGTTATCTTATAAACTTATTTGTACATCTTGTCCAGCATCAATGAGTACTGTAGAATATGTCATCATCATGAGAAAAAAACATGCGTTTTATAATTTAGAATATCACATTTTGAAGAAATGACCATGAAAAACGCATCAACCTATATCTTAACTTCTTATCTTGCATTATAAATTTTCAATTATCCAAACATTCTACTTTTTGCTTCAAATACAATTTGACGATAATTTTACAAATTGAAAATAAAAAATACACAACGTTATAACGAACAAAATAAATTCATTAAATTCATTCGGTCATAAAATCTACGCGACTGCGTCATCTGTACCAATAGTAAAGTCACTTTTATTTCTTCAATTTGTTAGCCAAATTATTATTCCTAAATTATATTTTTTATCAATTTAAGATTTAATCTCAAAACTGAAAATGCTGGTTTTATAACATCATTATTTACACATATTGCCTACCTCTTCAATTTATGAATGCAGTATCTCTTAAATTTTATTGCAGTACTAATTGTTTTCTTTATTAAAAAAAAGAGAGTCGTGATGTTCTCACATCATAAAATACGAATGATCGGGTAGTTTTTGCCAATAAATCCTTTAAATTATAGCAGAAATAAACTGAAAAATAGCTTTGTCTGTCTAGCGTTTTATACTCAACCTTAGATTATGGAACTAGACTGTTTAGGGGCAACCTTTTTTAAAAAGAAAAACTAGTTAAATTTAAATTAATGAAAATCTGTGAACAAAGAAGGCATTTAGAATATACAATCTTTTTACGAAATAGCTGTTATGTACTGTTCAAAAATTCAATATAAGCTTGGTTTGACAATCATGAAAATAAATTCAAACAAAATATCAACTAAAGAAATATTTCCCATGAATATAAAAACACATATAGATCACACGACTAATTAGATACGTTTCATGAGCTAATGATTAAAAACGTCACAAAAACGACGCACAGAGGTGAATAAAAGACATAAAGAAACACATCATCATCATTAAAATACATGAAAAGCCCACAGGTGTTCATGGGTTATAATAATGAAGTCGCTTTATCAGGTGTATGAATCGGTCTCTTTTTCTGATGAATGCTTTTGGGCAAGGAATCTGTTTTTTTTTATAAGAATCATAATCATGATCATGATGAGTAAAAAAATGAATATTTTGACGTTTTAGATGTCCTTTTATTGAAGTTTATACGGAGTTGATATCTTAAATAACAAATACAAATTATTTTAATTGTAAGTTTTGTAGTTTTGTTTTGAATATTATGAAAATTTTGAGGTTTTAGATGTCCCTTTATTGAAGTTTAAACGTTATTGTTATTGTAAGTTTTGTAGAAATGTGGTTTATATTTTTGCTCCGCATTCTGACGAAGAATTTCACCTGGAGGAACCAATTTTACTTAAATGTATGCTGTACAAAACATAATGTTTTATTTTATATTCGACACATATTTAAAAATATGAGTAAACACAATTACAAAAAAAAAGAAACCGTATTGCCCTTGTTATATTCCAATCTCTTTATTCGGTACATTATATTCTCGCTCGATTTAAATGAACTAATATTTAGGTTTAACGGAAGCATTTCGTCCCGTCGTTAAAGGACCCGTTTCTGTAATCGGAAATCAGAGAAAGTGCTTATGAATTTTGAATCAAGTGTAATTGCTATTTACAAT